>JAOTRH010036684.1:0-20542 GCA_034768845.1 Heliamphora exappendiculata
CTTCGCGATAACCGGCGTGGCGGCCGCCGTCGCGCACGACGTGCACGTCGTCCAGGAAGAGGTCGATCAGGCCCTGGTCGAGGTCGCCGATGCCGGCGTAGCCGACCGCGGCCAGGATGCGCCCCAGGTTCGGGTCGCTGGCGAAGAAGGCGGTCTTGACGAGCGGCGAATGGGCGATCGCGTAGGCCGCGAGCCGGCATTCGTCGACGCTCTTGCCGCCTTCGACGCGCACGGTGATGAACTTGGTCGCGCCTTCGCCGTCGCGCACGATCGCCTGCGCCAGCTGTTCGGCGACCGCGACCACGGCGTCGCGCAGCACGCGCCCTTCGGCCGAGGCCAGGCTCGTGATCGGCGCGTGGCCGGCCTGCTGCGTCGCGACGGTCTGAAGCGGCCGCAGTCGGGCTCGACGGTCGACTCCGCCGACGCCGCCTCGCGGTTCAACAAGACGATCCCGGGCACGTACGGCGGTGACGCGGTCGAGCTCATGCTGTACCGCGACACCATCGCCGCGCAGGACATCGCGTGGCCGCTGTTCACCCGCGACAAGCAGGGTTTCCTTGTGCCGTTCAACTTCGGCATCGCGGGCGCGCAGCCGGCGGCCGGGGACCGGTGCGAGGTGTGGCAGCTGCAGGTGGTCTCCCGCGAGATGGCCGACATCGCCGACAACGAGGCGCAGCGGTTCACCGTGAAGCTGTCGGTGGCGTCCACGCCGAACGACGACGCCACCCTCGTCTGAGGTGTCCAAGTCGCTGAAGGAGGTCCGGGCGGCCGCCAAGCCGGTGCAGGTGTCTGTGCCGATGCCGCTCCGCCCGGACCTCGCCGACGACATCGCCCAGCTCGAGGCGCGGCTGCGTCACGAGCGTCAGGTCGACCAGCGAGAGAACCGGGTGCCGGTCGCGCCGCAGCTGGCCGAGGCCATCCAGCTGCTCGAGGCCGAGCTCGCCGACTCCGAGGTCGTGTTCACCTTCGCCGGCATCGGCCGCCGGGCGTACGCGGACCTGTTGACGGAGTACCCGCCGACACCGGAGCAGAAGGCCGAGGCGGAAGCGGCCGGCGGTGCGGCGCTCTACAACCTCAACGAGTTCCCGCCGGTGCTGCTGCACCGGGCGTGCATCGCACCGGCCGACTCGACCATCGAGGACTGGCGCGACATCTGGGAGAACTGGAACGAGGGCCAGGTCACCCGGTTGTGGCGGTCGTGCATCGCGGCGCAGAACGCGGCCGGTGATGTCGGCCCAAAATCGCAGCTCGCCTCGAGCGTTCTCCGCGAGCTCGGGCTGAGCTCGGGTACTGCGGACCCCGAGGCATCCCCCGATCCGTCTTCGTAGGCGAGCGGCCCGTTCCCGGCCCGGGCGACGAGGCCTGGACCGAGGACGACGTCGAGTGGGCGCTCGAGTGGCAGCGGCTGCAGGACGAGAAGTGCCCGGGCTGCGGCCACCCCCGCGGCGAGTCGTTCGACCCGGCGCTCGAGGCCGACTGGACCGTCAGCACGCAACGGTGCCACGCGTGCGCCACCCGTGAGCGGTACCTCGCGTCGGCCAACGACCTCGAGAAGCACGGCCTGTTCGCGACCGTGCGCCGCGTCCACGAGCACTGACCACACCGACACCGAGGAGGTTCGATGCCCGACCGCGTCGTAACCGTCCGGCTGCAGCTGGCGTCCGAGGACTTCCAGAACGGCATGCTGCAGGCCGGTTCCTCCGTCCGTGTGCTGCAGGACGGGCTCGCGTCCGGGAAGTCGGCCGCCGATACCACCGGTGACGCGCTCGACTCGCTCGGCGCGATCGCGGTGGGCGCGGGCGCGGGCCTGGTTGGCGCGTTCACCACGGTGATCGCGGTGGGCGCGAAGTTCGACTCGCAGATGTCGGCGACCGGCGCGGCGGCGAAGGCGAACGCCGCCGACCTGCAGACGCTGCGTGACGCCGCGCTCGAGGCCGGCGCGGCGACCACGTTCGGGGCCACCGACGCCGCCCAGGCCGAGGAGGAGCTCGTCAAGGCCGGCGTCGCGGTCACCGACGTCGTCAACGGCGGCCTCACTGGCGCGTTGTCGCTGGCGGCCGCGGGGTCTCTCGACGTCGCCGACGCCGCCGAGATCGCCGCTACCGCCGTGAGCACGTTCAACCTGAGCGGTCAGGACGTCCCGCACGTCGCCGACCTGCTCGCCGCCGGCGCGGGCAAGGCGCAGGGTTCCGTCGACGACCTCGGCCAGGCCATGAACCAGTCGGCGCTGGTGGCGCACCAGCTCGGCCTGTCCATCGACGACCAGGTCGGCACGCTCGCCGAGTTCGCCAACGCCGGCCTCATCGGCTCCGACGCCGGCACCTCGCTGCGGACGATGCTGCTGCGGCTCAACCCGCAGTCGAAGGAAGCCGCGACGCTGATGGATCAGCTCGGCATCAACGCCTACGACGCCAGCGGCAAGTTCGTCGGGATGGAGAAGTACGCGGGCATCCTGCAGGACGGTCTCGCCGACCTGTCCGACGAGCAGCGCACCGCGGCCCTGACCACGATCTTCGGCCAGGACGCCATCCGCGCCGCCACCGTGCTGTACCAGGGCGGTGCCGAGGGCGTGAGGCAGTGGACGTCGGCGGTCAACGACCAGGGTTACGCCAACGACGTCGCCGCGCAGAAGATGGACAACCTCGCCGGCGACATCGAGAAGCTCCGCGGCGCCATCGAGACCGGCCTCATCCAGGCCTCGGAGCAGGGCACCAGCGCGCTGCGCACCCTGACCCAGCACCTGACCAACGACGTCGGCGCGATCGCCGCCCTGCCCCCGGCCGTCACCAACGTCGGCACGGCCGTGCTGGGCGGCGCCGGCGCCATGCTCACGATGGGCGGCGCGGCCGTGCTGCTCAACGGCCGCCTGACGAGTCTGTCGACGAAGCTCATGGACGCGGCGACCACCCCGGGTGCCCGGTTCACCCGGTCGATGGGTGGGATGTCCACGGCCGTCACCACCCTGCAGCGCAACATGCTCGGCATCATCGGTGTCGTCGGCATCGCCGCGATCGGGTTCGACATCTGGGCCCAGGCGCAGGCCCGCAACCAGCAGCAGGCCCAGGCCCTGCAGACGACACTGGATGCAACGACGGGCGCGATCACCAACAACACGCGCGAGACCATCGCCAAGACCCTCGCCGACAAGGGCGCGATCGACGCGGCGAACGCGCTCGGTCTGAGCCAGGACACCATCATCGACGCGATCCTCGGTCAGGCTGACGCGCTCACGACCCTGGCGGCCAAGCAGAAGGAGGTCGAGGAGGCGCAGTCGAACCGGTCGAGCTTCAGCGGCAACAGCGACGACGCCAAGAACATGCTGACCTTGATGCAGGCGATCGGCTCGCAGACCGACCGTCTCGGCGACGCCCAGAAGGGTTGGCAGGCGGCGTCGACCGCGGTGCGGGGCAACAGCCAGGCGGCGCAGGAGGCGGCCGACAAGCAGAACGCGGCCAGCACGGCGCTCGACGGCACGACGGTGTCGATGCAGAACCAGACCGACGCGGCGACCGTGCTGAAGAACTCCCTGGACAACCTGTCGGGCAAGGCGGTCAGCGCGGAGCAGGCGAATCTCACCCTGCAGTCCGGCCTCAACCAGTTGGCGACGACGACGAAGAACAACGCCGATCAGCAGATGGCGGGCGCGTACTCGCTGACCCAGATCGACACCGCCACTGGTCTGTACACGTCGGCGGTCGTGCAGAACCGGCAGGCGCTCATCAACGCGATCTCGCAGACCAACCAGCACGCGCAGGCGGTCTACGACCAGACCGGGTCGATCGACGAGGCCACCGCGGCGCTGAGCACCGACGAGGCGGCCCTGCGTGCGGCCGCGGTCGCCGCCGGCCTGAACGCCAGCGAGGTGCAGAAGCTGATCGACAAGTACGCGGCCACCCCGAAGGAAGTCAAGACCTCCGTGTACGCCGAGACCGACACCGCGATCGCCAACGTGCAGGACCTCAAGCGGTGGGTGGACATGCTCCACGACAAGACGGTGCGCATCAACCTCGACATCCCGGCGCGGTACTCACAGGGCCTCGACTACTACGGCGCGCCGGTGGCACGAGCGAGCGGCGGTGACGTGTACGCCGGCCACCCGTACCGGGTCGGCGAGCACGGCGAGGAGCTGTTCGTCCCGTCGACCGACGGCTACATCGTCGACGCCGCGAAGACGCGGTCGCTGATGACCCCGGTCTCGTCGACCGGCGGTGGCGGCGAGGCAGCGGGCGCCAACCTCGTCGGCATGCAGGTGACGCTCGACGTCGGAAGCGTCGGCACGCTCACGGGTTTCGTCACCGCGGTCAGCGACCACCGCATCGAGTCCGCGCGCGCCGGTCGGACGCTCGCCGCCGCCGGCGGCCCAGCAGTGAGGCCGTCCTGATGCCGCAGCTGAAGGCCACCCCGGATCCGCGGTACGGCGCCGTGCGGCTCGAGACCGACTTCACCACCGCAGCGTCGGTCATCGGATTCGTCACGGTGACCCGGACCGACGAGCACGGGGAGACGCTGCCGGTCCGCGGCCTGGACCTCTACCCGTCGCCCATGGGTGTCACCGTCGGCATCGACCAGGAGGCCCCGCTCGAGCAGCGGCTGACCTATGTCGCGACCGGCCTGGCCGACGACGGGACGGTGGTGGCGACGTCGCCACCGGTGACGTCGTGGGTTGCGCAGACGCCCGAGCGGACGTGGCTGCGGGTGCTGGCCAAGCCGGCGCTGTCGACGGCGTTCCTGGTGCGGGACTTCCCGGAGTGGAAGCGGTCCAAGCCGGAGGGTGTGTTCTACGCCCGCAACGCCGCGACCCCCGTCGTCATCTCCGGCAAGCGGCGGGCCGCCACCGGGACGCTCACGCTGAAGATCACGACCGCTGGCGAGCTCGAGGCGCTGCGCGCGATCCTCGACGAGCCGGGCCCGTACCTGCTGCAGCCCGACGTCGACGCTGTCGGCGAGGCCGACGTGTACGTGACGATCGGCGAGACCTCTGAGGTGCGCCTCGTCAGGTTCGCCGGCGAGCCGCACCGCTTCGCGCCGTTGCCGCTGACGGTCGTCGCCCGGCCGACGCGGCCGCAGCTGGTGGCGCTGCCGGGTCACACGTTCGCCGACCTCGCGGCGAAGTACCCGAATGCGGCCGCGTACCCGCAGCCGATGATCGCGGCGCTGCACTGATGTGGCCGCGGACCAGGGAGTTCGCGGAGGCCGTGCGGGAATCGCACGACCTGGCGGTGCGCGCTGACCTGCTCGTCGGCGGCCGCCTCGAGTCGGAGGACGTGCCGTTCGTGTCCACCCCGGTCAACGGTGACCGGTCCCAGTTCGCTCGGCGCTCGGTCCAGACGGTCTCGTTGCTGGACCCTGCGCTGATTCCGCGCGGCGCGACGAGCGACCTTGTCGTGCTCGGCAACGAGGTGCGGCTGTGGCGGGGCATCGCCGATCCGCTGCCGGCCCCGCAGCTCATTCCGCAGATCACGGGCCGGATCACCAACTGGGACGTCCTGTACGACGCGGGGGGCGACCCGATCGGCGTCGACGTCGCGCTCACCGATCGGTGCACGACGGTGGCGTACGAGCGGTTCGAGGATCCGCGGTCGGTGCGGAAGGTGTCGGCGGTCAATCTGCTGCTGCAGTTCGTCGGCGAGGTGTTCCCGGACGTCGACGTCGACATCACCGGCATGCGTGGCTACGACGTCGCGATCGAGGCGCAGACGTTCAGCCGTGAGCGCCGCGACGCCGTCCAGACACTGTGCACTGCGCTCGGCGCCGAGTTCTTCGCCGGCCCGCTCGGCGGGTTCGTGTTGCAGCCGGTACCCGGCGTCACTGGCGTTCCCGTCGCGCAGGTGCAAGGCGGCGAAGGCGGCAACCTCGTCGAGGGCCGTGCGAGCGGATCCGACCAGGACGTCTACAACGGGATCCGCGTCACCGGTCAGTCGCAGGGCACCAACGATGAGGCGCCCGAGTCCGACGTCTGGAAGGACCTCGACCCGACGTCGACCACCAGGTGGGGCGGACCTTTCGGCAGGCGCGTCGGGTTCCTCGACAACGTGCCGGTGCGCACGAAGGGGGCGGCCGATCGTGCGGCGATCGCTGCACTGCGCAACAGCGTCGGTGCCGCGAAGTCGGTGGCGCTCACCGTGCTGCCGGACCCGTGCGTGCAGGAGGGCGACCTGATCGGTGTGACTTTCGACCACGACGACGAGGACCGCGCCCCCACCTACGAGCAGCACATCGTCGACCGCATCGCGATCCCGATGGATGAGCTGGCCCCGATCACGTTGTCGACCCGGGCGACGCAGTCCGTGACTCGGGCGGCCTCGTGAGTCGACAGATCGACCGCACGGTCCAGCGGGTGGTTCGCCCGGCCCCCGACGCCATCATCGGTGTGAACCTCGGCGGACCTGAGGGATACCAGGCCCTGTCGTGCGCCGGGCTGATGTACGAGCCGCAGGTCGGCGACCTGGTGCAGGTCGACCTCGACGGCATGCCGGGTGAGCCGCGCGTCGTGCGCTGCCTGACGGAGGGCCGGACGTACCTCCCGCCTGCGGTCGGTCTCACGATCAGCAACACCGCCCCGACGGACGCCGGGTGGACCCCGACCTCGAGCGTGTACGCACGCGGCGATGAACTGTGGGTCGTCCGCACCGAGCCGGTCACTCCGCCGACGACGTCGTCGCTGCAGGTACGCCCGCTCACCTCGCGGACGTGGGATCCGTCGAACCAGTGGCGCACCGACGACCGGAAGGTGCGGCAGGGATCGTTCGGGTCCGGCGTGAACACCGGCTGCTTCTTCTACGGGCCCGGCGCGTTTGCTGGTCTCGCCGGGCACACGATCACCCGCGCGGTGATGAAGATCCGCCGCGACACCCGCGGTGGCGACGACTGGGGTCCCAAGCAGCTCAAGGTCTGCATCCACCCGCACTCGACACAACCAGCTGGCCAGCCAACCGTGATCGACGTCGCCGCGCCGGCGGGCGCGGACCCCGCGTGTGACGACCCGACGCCCGCCGTGTTCGAGCTGCCGGCCTCGTTCGTCGCCGCGTTGCGCAGCGGCGCCGCCGCCGGTGTCGGCATCTCATCCGACTCGTCGTCGGACTACCTGATCTGTCTCGGCCCGGACGGCGACGCCGACTCCGGCTTCATCGAGTTCTTCTGGGAAGGGTGACCTCGTCTTGTCGACCTACACCACGCCGAGCGGCATCATCATCACCGACGCCGCGGTCACCACCGCCGACTTCATGTCGGTCCTGAAAGGGATCTTCGACGGGTCCCGTGGCGGGACAGGGCTCAACGAGCAGACCATCCCGACGTTCCCCAACTTCGAGGCGCTCAACGCCGCCTACCCGAACCCCACGGTCCTGACCACACCGCCGCTCGTGCGCATCTACGGGGTCGGCGATGACTTCGGGCTCCTGGTCTACTGGAACGAGGTGTCGGACTCGTGGACCCCGCAGTCAGGGTTCGCCGGAATGGAAGAGGCGACGACCGGCGGCATCGCGCCGATCGCCAACGTCGGCGGCACACTCGGCGTGCTGTCGAAGGTGGTGCCGGACGTACCGGGCACCGCTCAGCGGCTGGTCACCGTCGAGGCCTCCGTGCTCATCGACTTCGGCAACGCGACCGACGTCGCCGAACTGTTCCTGCTGGTCAACGGGGAGAGCAAGCGCGCCGGAATGCTGGCGGCCCCCGCCAACATGACGGGTGCGATCACCCTGCCGACCTACTCGTTCTTCGTCGACCCTGGTCACGGGTTCGAGCTGCAGACGGTCTACAAGAAGCGTTCTGGCACCGGCACGATCCAGGCGAGCATCGACGACCGGTACACGACGTTGCAGTACGTCGCCTTCGACCTGTGACCGCGCAGCTGGTCTACGCCGCGCGGATGGCCTGCGCCGCGCTGCCGCCGCTGATCGACCCGGACGACGGCGACCGGACGCTGCAGCCCGGGCTGACGTGGGCGTGTCCCGACTGCGGCGCAGTGTGGGCGGTGCGCGCGATCGTTAACTGGGGTGGTCCGTCGGACGTGCAGTGGACGTGCCTGTACGCACCCGGCATCACCAACCCGACGCAGGATCGCCTCGCGGCGTTGGAGAAGCGCGTCGTGTCGGTCCGACGTGCGCAGCCTGCGGTCCTCGCGATCGCCGTGAACAAGTCGATCGAGGTGGTGGTGACGTGGAAGACGCCGTTCGTCGACCCGGTGTACGACATCGAGGTCCTGCTGCCGGCGGCGCTCGTCGGCAAGCTCACGCCGTCCGTCAAGGCTGGCTCGCAGACCAAGGCCGGTCTGACCCTGGTGCTGACCGCGAGCGCGGTCGTCGTGGCGGGCTCCGTCCTCGACGTCACGGCCACGCGGTTCGGAGCGCCGGCGTGACGCATCGGCCGCACCGACGCAACACCTGGCGGCCGGCCGCCTTCACCTCGGCCGACCTGTGGGTCCTGCTCGGTGGACTCGTCGCGATCGCGTCACTGCGCGGCTTCGACTACGCCACCGGCAACGACGGCGGCGGTCAGTCGCTGTCACTCGTGGAGGCCGCGTTCCCGCTCGTGGTGTGGGGAGCGTTCACCCTGACCGCGGCGGCCGTGCTCGCGGTCGGCATCACCGTGCGGGTGCACGCACTGGTGTTCATCGGACACGGCCTGCTCGCCGGCGTCTATCTCGCGCTCGGCGTGGGCGTGGCCCTCTCCGTGCTCGGCCCGTGGTGGGACGGAATCCGTTCCGGCGGTGACCTGGTGTTCTTCGGCGCGTTGCACAGCTACCTCAGTCTCCGCACCGGGCCACGGCCACTGCCACTGCCGCTCACGTCGGACGTCGACGATCCGGAGGCCTCGCGCTGATGCTGCGTGCCGAAGCCCCCGACGTCACGTCGAACCCCATCTACCTCTACGTCCTGCTCATCCTCGTCATCGTCGGCCTGGTCATCAGCTTCGTGGCCAAACAGGTCCCCACCGTCGGCAAGACCATCGACGGCTGGGTGGCCCGGCGTCGACGAGCGGCGAAGCTGTCACGCGCCGCCGACCTCGAGTTGCTACGCGGCCAGCTCGCCAACGTCGTGCAGCGGGTGCACGAGCTCGAGGGCCGCGAGGCTGACGCGCAGGCTGCGGCCGACGAGCACCGCCGGATCCTGACCGTGCACGCGGCATGGGATTGGGAAGCTCAGCAGGTCGCCGTGCGCGCGGGTGTGCCACTCGCACCGGCGCCGCCGCTGTATCCGCCGGCCCCGACTCCGCCGGTGACGCCGTGACCCCGCCGCTGACAGACCCGACGTGGGTCGACCTCGCCGTGCGGTGGTTCATCTTCGTCGTCCTGGGCCTCACGACCGGTCTGTGCCTCGGTCAGTCCATCTGGCGACGCGGACTCCGACGGGTCGCCCTGTTCGCCTACGCGACCCTCGCCGGCGCGGCCGCCTGGTCGCAGCTCTCGCTGCTCGCCGCACCGGTCACCGTCGTACGCACCGTCCCGTTCCTGATCGCTGCCTTCGTGCAGGTCGGCTACTGGGCCGTGCTGATCGTCGGCCACCTCGACGACAGCGCCGTACTCGCGCAGGTCGACGAGGCGAACGCCCGCATCGAACAGCTCGAGCAAGCCCTCACCGACGCCGGACAACCGGTGCCGACACCGAACGTTGCAGGAGGCAACACATGACCTACGTCAAGAGCCACTACGCCGCGATCGGCGCGCTGATCGTCACGTTGCTCACCACCATCCAGGGCGCGGGCCACCTCGACCGTGCCAACATCGCGACGGTCGTGATCGCCGCACTCGGTGCCGTGCTGGCGTTCTTCCTGCAGAACACCGCCGGCGGCGTCCGCCACTACAGCCAGGCGATCATCAACACCCTGATTGTGGCCGCGCAGATCGTGGCGCCGTTCATCCTCGACGGCCGCATCACCTACGCCCAGGCCGTCGTGGTGCTGGTGACGATCGTGCAGGGAGCCGCCGCGTTCTGGGAACCCGACAAGCCCGAGACGACCGACCGCCGTGCACAGGACGCGGGCACCACCGTCGTGGACGTCACCACCCCCATCTCGGCGGCCGAGCTCGCCGGTGTCGTGAACGGCAGCTCGGCCCCCGACGCGGTCGGGCCGTTGAGCCGCAAGGCTGACGGCCCGCAGCACGCCGCCGAGGGCTCCGAGCCGACCGGCGCCCAGCCGATGCCGTCGGGCGACTGACGTGGCCGGGGCTGGCTCTCTCTGGGCGCCATGGCTGTGGTCGGGCGTCTACCCGGCGGACGCTCCCCACGGCTTCGCCGGCCGCCGATGGCGCGTCTCCAACGCGATCAAGACCTTCGGAGACGAGATCGACGTGCACGCCAAGGCGATGGGTTACGAGCGCTGGTGTCTCGGCACTCGTGGCGACAGCCGCCACATCGAGGAGTGGCTGTACTCCGAGCACAACGCCAACGTGCTCGCGCCCGACGGGATGTTCCTCGTCCTAGCCATCGACGTCATCGAAGAGGTCACTGTCGGCCTCGACCTCGACGGCCTGTTCGCCGCCCTCTACGAGGCGCGAGACCCGCGGGTTTACCGCACCGGCTACATCCACCACAACAGCCAGATCACCACGTGGGGCGGCAAGGGCGAGACCCACTACAACGCCGGCGACGACGGCCACGGCCACATCTCACAGGCCCAGGGGGCGTACCCCGGCGGCCGCGGCGGTTACCTCCCGGCGATGGACTCCACGGCCTCGTGGTTCGCCGGTCACATCACCAGCGGCGGCCACGCCGTTCCGATCGCACCCCAGGAGGACGACGACATGGCACTGAAGGACGACAAGACCAGCCAGGCGCTGATCGGTCAGATCGTGCACGACAAGATCGTTGAGGTACTGCGTGCGCCGGAGTTCGACCTCGAGCGGCTCAACCGCCGAGCCGACGACCTCGAGCAGGCGAACAAGGCGATGGGGCCGGTGATCGGTCTGGCAAAGCAGATCGTCGCCGCACAGCACGTCTCGGCCGCCGACGTCGCGGCCGCGTTACTCCCCGGGCTGACCAGCGCCGTTGCGGAGTCCGGGTCGGGCGCGACCGCCGAGCAGATCGCCGACCTCATCGCGCAGCGGCTCGCGGGCTGACCCAATGGTGACGCTGCCTCCGATCGTGTGCGCCGCCGACTGGAAGGTGCTGGTGCAGCACCTCGACCAGGCCGGCGGTGTCGCGCTGCCGCTGTCGGACTACGTCATGGACGTTCGTGATGCCAGCACCGTCGACGGCAACTCCGTCGTGCGGTTCGGCCCGGCCGGATCCGGCAAGCCCGGCCTGCTCACCTTCGACGACACGAGCAACACGCTGACCGCGTCGCTGACCGCGGCCGTCACCGACGACCTCCTCGAGTTCGCCGACCGGCCGCTGTTCTGGGACCTCTACGCCACCGTCGTCGGCGAGCGTCGCCGCATCGGCGCCGGCGAGGCCCGCATCGTGGCCAACGTGACGGCGGTGACCGGATGAGCGACCCGACCACGATCATCACGTACGCGCCGCAGCCGCAGACCGTCATCACCAACGCCGGCCCGGTCGGGCCGGCCGGCGGCGACTTCGCGCTCGACTCGCCGGAGTTCGCCGCCGCGGTGCTCGCGATCGCCGGCGGGTCCAGCTCGCAGGCGCCGCTGGTCGGTGTGCTCGGCGGCGGCGACTCGATCATGAACGGCGCCTTCGAGACGCCGCCGCTGTGGGGCAACCGCATCGCGACGACGCTCGGCCTGAACTGGGTGAAGTGCGCGATGGCCGGGCAGTCGACGTCCGACATCGCGCTGCGCCTCGGCGCGCTCGACGTCCGGCTCTCCGCGGCCGCGGTGCTGCCGGCCGACACCACGCCGGTCGCCGTCACGATCTCCACGACCGGCGCCTGGTACGTGCTGCCGTTCAGCTTCGACTGCGTGCTCGAGGACGGCACCGCCGTCACCCTCACCCACGACGGCAGCCACGACGCGAGCATCGGCCAGAACCCGGTGTGGACCGTCGCCCGCAAGGTCGCCGCCGCGACGACCAAGCAGCTCGCCAACAACGCGAAGATCCACTGCACCGAGGCCGACGCCTACCTCACCAACTACCTGTGGCTCGTCGACGGCGGCATGAACAACTTCGGCCCGCAGGCCGGCGACACCACCGGCGCCTTCATGATCCGCGACTTCGGCCTGATCGCGCAGCGGCTGCTCGCCGCAGGCAACGACCGCTTCCTGTTCTTCGCCCCGCACAACCGGCCGGGCGAGCCGTCCGACCGGCAGGCGGTCAAGACGGCGACCAACCAGGTGATGGCGCTGAAGTACTCCACCCGGTGGATCGACGTCATGACGGTGTTCGCGACATGGGCGCTGGCGTACGAGGGGATCACCCCGACCCTCGACGACCAGTCGAAGATGGCACTCAACCAGGCACCGAATAGCCTGATCGCCGACGGCACGCACCCGAACGACTACGGGTACGACGTCATGATCGCGCTCGCCCTGCAGGCGATCGCCGCGCTGAACTACGTGCTCAGCGCGGTTCCGACCACGACCGACGCCCTCGCGAAGCCGCTGGCGGCGCCGACGATCGGCGCGGCGACGTCGTCCACGTTGCCGGTCACCGTGCCGGCCACCGCGTTCGCGCACGGCGTCACGGTGCAGTTCCAGCCGACCGGTGCGACGGCATGGACCGACGGCCCCAACGCCTTGCCGGGTGCCACGGTGACTCTGTCGACGCTGCAGCAGGGCACCGGCTACAACGTGCGGTACAGGCCGGTGAACGTGCTCGGCCCGGGCACGCCGAGCCTGACGGTGGCCACGGCCACCACGGGTGCAGCGCCGGTGACGATCGCCTCGGACGGGTTCACCACGACGAGCGCGAACATCAACGGCCGCGTGCTCGACGGCACGCTCGGCACGGACGGCACGTCACGCAGCTGGGTCGCGAACAACGCCTTCATGAGCGTCGCGGCGAACGCGATGACCGAGCCCGACGTCGCCGGCCGGCAGACCACGACGTACGTCGACGTCGGTGTGTCCGATGCCCGGGTCGAGTTCCAGATGCGGCGGCCGCAGGTCGGGCTCACCCACGCGGCCTACACGCGGCTCTCCGCGGTGGGCAACGGGTTCTACGGCTACGTCGTCCTCGACAACGGCGCGGTCCGCTGCGTGAAGCACGACGGCACGAACCTGACGATCATGCAGACACTGCCGGCGGGCTCGTTGTCCGACGACGAGTACTGGGCGGCGGGCGTGGTCGGCACGGTGTTCACCGTGTGGCGCAACGGCGTCGCCGTCTACTCGGTGAACGACACGACCTCGACCCCGCCCGCGGGTGGCACGAAGGTCGCCATCAACCTGTCGCGGGCGGGCACGGCACGGAAGGCGAAGGTGACGAACCGATGACGTCGATGGTCGAAACTGTCGACTGGGACGACTCGCAGGGCCAGGTCGTGAAGCGAGCCAAGGACCTGCTCTGGGACGAGGAGCGGGACAACCCGCCGCCGGTCGAAGCCACCTACGTGCAGGTGTTCTACCGGCACGACTGCCCGGCACCGTGCGCCTACCGCGGCGAGCGGGTGGTGTTCAGCACGACCGCCGACCCCGACACCGGCGAGTGGACGCTCGACACTCCGACGTGCGTCGACACCGGCGTCGACCTGATGAAGGACACCGTCGTCGTCGAGTAGCACCCGGGCCCGCACGGGCAGCTGACACAGAAGCCCCGTCGCCACCTTCGGGTGGCGGCGGGGCCTTCGTGCGTTCAGAGGCCGCTCGACGGTCCGAGGTCGTGCAGCTGGACGGCGATCACGATGCCGAGAATGAGCGCGGCCAGGATCAGAGCGAGCTGCACGTAGAGGATCCAGCGCAGGGTGCGCACGGCGTTGAGGCCCGGCCGTTGCACCAGTGGCCGAACCAGCACCGGTTGGCCGCGGTCGTCGAACACCGGTCGACCTTCCCCGTCGTGCGCCTGTACGTAGAAGCCCGCGGGCGCGACCAATTCGTCCACCTTCGGCTCGTCCGGAAGCAACGTCGCGCCATCGACCACGACGGGCTGGCTCGGCTGAGGGTTCTGCGCGCTGGTCACGGACGGCAGTCTGAACCACGGTCAGTGGTCCGGTCCAGATGGTCGCTGCCGGACTTGCGCTTGCGCTTCTGGTTCCGCCTGGCGAGTTCGGCCAGGCTGGGGGACTCGCCCGCGGCGTCGTCGGCTTCGAACTGCCGCGCGTAGATCTCGGCGCGGCGGCGGTCGTCGTCGCTGATCTTCGTGCCCACGCGCACCGATGGTGCAGCACGGCACCGACAACCGGGCCTCGGTCAGCGGCGCACGTGCAGGGGCACCGGCAGGCGGTTGATGGTCTCGACCATCTCCTCGTCGGCCACCTCGGTGTAGATCGCGGTGCTGGCGATGTTGGCGTGGCGCATCAGCTGCTGGGTCTGCCGGATGTTGCCGCCGTTCTGGCGCATGGTCTGCGTGCCGAACGTGTGGCGCAGCTGGTGGCCGACGCCGTGGATGCCGGCGCGGTCCATCGCCTTCGAGATCATCGCGCTGATCGAGTTCGGGTGTGCGTGCTGGCCGGGCCGGGTGCTGTTGCTGGGGAACCACCAGCCGATCGCCGGCATGCTGTCGACGACCTCGGCGACGACCGGGTGCAGCGGCACCAGCTCGTCGGTGCCGCCCTTGCCGAGCACGCGGATCCACCCAGGCCGCACGCGCAGGTACTCGCCGCGGGTCGTCGCGACCTCGGCCGCGCGGAACCCCTCATAGGTCTCGAGCAGGATCGCGACCCGGGTCCGGTGGTGCATCCGCGTCGACAGCAGCTGCGCGAGCTGGTCGAGCGTCAGCGGGCGAGGCTTGCGGCGCGGTCGCTTCGCCTTCCGCAGCAGCAGCGCCGGGTTGTCGGTGCGCACGCCCATGAGCACGAGCCAGGTGAACCACGCGCGCAGGTCGGCCTGGTAGGTGACGCGAGTGCCGGCGGACGGCAGCGCGGTGAGGAACGCCGCGAGCGGCTCCCACGAGCACGTGACGGGATCGGCCGCGGTGCGCGCGGCCAACAGCCGGACGAGGTTCGTACGGCTGTGCACGGTGCGTTCCGACAGACTGCCGGCCCGCATCCACGTCGCCCACTGCTCGAGCAGTACGTCGAGGTCCCCACCGAGTGTCGGCGCCGCATCCGTGACCTGGGGGGTGTCGCCAGGATCGACGTCGATGAGGGGTGCAACGAGGCTCAGGTGCCTTGGTGACGGAGCTACTACGGTGGCGACCGATTGCACGGTCACTTGCTCACGGCTTACACAGCGCGAAGCTGGGCGCACGGACGGGTGGCATCGTCACTGTCCGCGACCACCCGGTAGACCGGCAGGAACGTCTCGACGGTGCGGTCGTCGCCGCACGCCAGCGCGTCCGCCAAGCGCATGGCGACCATCGCGCGCACGTCGCGGCGGGCGAGGCGCTCGTCGAGCGCTGAGCGCTGCTCGGCGGCCGCCCGGGCCTCGACGTACAGCCGGTCGAGGTACGTGCGCTGCGGGTCCGTCAGCGCCGCGGCCGCTCCCCCCGCGGCGGCCGCGGCGAGACGCGGTGCGACCGCGGCGGAGATCCCCCGATGCTCCGCCACGGCCGGGTCTGTGGTCGTCACGTCGCCGTGCCCACCGTGCGAACCTCCAACACGCGATCCAGTGGGATGCGGTCAGTCCATGAGTGGTCCGTCTCGACGGTCACTGACTTCACGCTCACGCGGACGACGCGGTGCCAGCCGTGGCGGTCACGCACGAACTGGGCCCCGCGCACCTCACTGGCTGTCAGCTTCGGGCGTACCCGCTCCCTCTCGCGAGCCTCTTCAGCCTTGGCCTTGGCGGTCGCGCGCTCGTCGGCCTCGAGCCGTTCGCACTGCCTGACCGCGACGTCGATCGACCGGTAGGCCGCCGCTTGCCGTTGACGCCACCCGCTCATGAGGTCACCGCGGGTGAGTTGATGGCGGCGGTGGCCATGATGAGCCAGGCGCGGAACTGGTCGTGGGTCAGCGTGTGGTCGATGGTCAGGCTGACGGTGCCGTCGGTGCCGATGTACGCCGTGGGCCACCAGTCCGGCAGGGCGGGGTCCTGAGCGCGGTCGACCTGCTGCTGCGCGGTGAGGAGTTCGTCGCCGACGCGGATCCCGCCGGGGTAGACCCGGCCGCTCGGCGCGGTCGACTCCTCGAACGGCACCACCGGCACGGACGCCAGCTGGCGGGCCAGCGTGCTGGTCAGCGCGGAGTGCTCGATCTCCGCCAGCTGGTCCGGTGTCGCGGTGCCGTACCCCACGGCTCGGTCGACGTCGCCGACCGGGGCGGTGGCGCTCACGGTGGCGGTCATGAGGCCCGCCGGCGGGTGATGACCGGGCCGTCAGCGGACGCGCGGGGCGCGGTGGGGAACGGGATGACCTGCGCCGGTCCAGCCATCTTGTAATCCGCGGGTTGTGCGTTCGAGTCGCACGGGGCCCACCTTGGTTTGACTGGGCTGGAGTCATCCGGCCCAGTCAGCCAGGCGTCAGTTGGTAGCCACGACGGTAGCCACGTTGGCAAGTAGGACGCTCGGCGGGCCCGAACTGTCGGTGGTCGATGCGAGGCTCAGGGCATGCCCGACGACCCCACCAACCTCGACGTCGTGCGCCTCGCCGCGCAGTGGCACCCGCTCGCCGGCTGGCACGCGGCCGAGGCCTGGCGTCGCTGGCGCCTGACCGGCCCGCGCTTCTACCAGCGGCTCGGCGTTGCGCTCGTCGACGCCGACGTCGAGCGAGAGATGCCCGTCGAGGTGCACCGACTCCGGCGTCAGCGCGACGCTGCCCAGAAGCGCAGGCGAGTGGCGTGAGCGGCAAGGGTGATAGAGGATGCGCGGCGTGAAGATCGCAGTAGCGGGGGTCGCGATCGCGACTCTGCTGGCCGTGTCCAGCTGTTCATCAGCGGGCGGGTCGAGTGGCGCGACCTCCCCTTCGCCGACAACGTCAACGACCTCGCCAGCTTCGGAGCCGACTGAGGCAGACTCCTCCGTCGCTGAGACCTCGCCTGCGGTCGATCTCGTCGGGGCATGCAAGACGCTGGTCTCGGTGGCGAATCCGGCTACCGATCTCTCGGTCATGACGCTCGTTGACCTCATCGGCCAAGACGCCCTCGCCGACCCGTCTCGAACGCCGACCGTGGGCCAGAAAGATCTGTCAACTGCGCTTGCCGCGCTGCAACAAGCGTCACTGACTGGCGGTCCAACGATTCATGACCCGGTCGGCCAGCTCGGCGCCGCGATCCTGCTCATCCAGAAGGCGATGCAGTACAAGACGACCGTCGATCCGCAGCTGACTTACTCCCTGATCACCGACAACATCCGACAAATCAAGGAGACGTGCGGCGAAGCGGGCGTCGTCAGCTCCTCCTGAACGACGAAACCGGCCCGGCTCACCGTGAGGTGAGACCGGGCCGGAGTAGTAGCTGCCGAGCTTGAGCTAGCCGATGCGCAGAGCCATGTAGGGGATCGTCGCCGCGATGTCCGGGGTGAGCGTGAGCGCGCCCTTGGTCGTCGGGAGCGCGCTGACGCCGGTGGCGGACATGCCCTTGGTGCTGTTCTGGATGTTCGGTGACGGCAGCCTGTTGGTGGCGGCGTTGATGCCGGTGACCGTGGCAGCGGTCGTCGGGGCCGCGGACTGCGTGTAGAAGAACACGAGGTGCACGATCTGCGGGCCGGCGAGCGCGACGCTGACCGACACGATGCGGTTGCCGGCGGTCGCGGCCAGGTTCGGGTCGCCGGTGGCGAGCTGCTGCGACCAGTCGGGATTCAGGCCGGTGGTGCCGTCGTCGGCGTACAGGGAGAGCGACGCGGCGATGGTGGCGGACCCGGCGACGAGGGCGGTGCCGGTGACCATGGCGAGGCCGTTGACGGTGCACCCGTCGGGGCCGATCTCGATGGGCACCGAGCACACCCGACCGGACGTGACCGCCTGGGCGGCGAGCAGACCGGACGCGTGCTCGGGCTGCAGGAACTGCCCGGTGAGCGGCTTGGGTCGACCGGGGCGGCTGTCGAGCGGGATCCACTGCGCGGGGTTCCAGGCGGTGTCGGTGGTGCCGGTGGCGACGACACGCAGCCAGCGACGCTGGAACGAGGTGACGACGTCACCGAGCGCGTAGGTCACCGACATCGACCAGGCGCCCCGGTCGACGAACGTGCCGGCCGGTCCCGGCGGCCCGGTGTTGATCGGGGTCGAGGGCCAGGTGAGCTCGTCGGTCTTCGGGCCGTAGGTGTACATCCCCGACGACGTGAGCGCGAGCGCCCAGCTGCCCTGCACGCCGTCGATGGCAGGCGGCGGTGTGCCGGGGGGCAGGTTCTCGTAGATGTAGAGGTCGGCGTTGCCGTCGAACGCACGCACGACCCGCGTCTTGAGGTTGCTCATGCGCTGAACTCCTCAAGCAGCTTCGCGGCCTGTAGCGCCGCGCCGGCGGGGAACGGGTGCACGCCGACCTGATCGGCCTGGGTGTCGCCGGTGTAGTGGACGATGTCCTTGAGCGACCCATCGGAGGCGGTGCCGTCGAACCGGACCGTCACCTTGGCCCGGGCGCCGGAGGCGACGCCGGCGACGTAGTCGGTGAACACCGCGTAGGTGTCGACAACGGGGATCGCGCGGCGCTGGCAGTAGGCGGCGAGCTGGCCGATGCGGGTCTTGTGGTCGTTGCGGGTCGAAGCGGTGTTGCTGGCCGGGCCGTCGTTGCGGACGGTGGCGTTCTGCGTGGTCACGCCGATGGTGCAGTGGTCGGAGACGCGCGCCTCGATGCGAGCGAGCATCCGGTCCCACTTGTTCGTCAGGTCACCGGCGAAGTAGACGACGTCGTTGTGGCTGGTGTTGATGACCGCGGCGAGGTAGGGCTGCGACGGGACCATCTGCGGGAGGTAGACGGGATTGTCGAACTCGTCGAGGCCGCGGCCGGGCCAGGAGGCGTTGATGATCCGCAGGACCGGGCCGCCCTTGATGGGGGCAAAGTTGGTGCTGGTGCCCTGCGGACCCCAGTGCCAGGAGCCGGGCCAGATCGGCATGGTCGTCGGGCCGTGCATGCCGCCCTTGCGGACCTGCACGCCGTAGACCTTGCCGAAGAAGTTGCCGCCGGCCGAGCCGCCGTTGCTGATGCTGCCGAGGGTCCAGTAGACCCCGGTCGGGTTGTTGAAGGTGGTGGTGACGGTGTCGGTGACCGCGGCGCCGAGCTGCGTCCAGGTGCGCCCGTCGGTGGAGGTGTAGAAGGTGTACGTCTGGCCACCGGCGCCGTTGTTGACCTGGGCGTCGACCCCGACCCACAACGGCGTGCCCACGGTCCCGCCGACCGGGACGGTCGAGGTGCGGGTCTTGAGGACGATGCCGTCGGCGGAGTGTCGGAACACGAGGTTGCCGGAGGTGTCGAGGTACAGCCAGCAGCCGTAGGACCCGGACCCCGACGACAGGCCGAGCAGGTTCTTCGCGGCGGCCGGAACCCACCCGACTGACGCGTCGGGGTCGATCTGCACGGCGAAGAAGTACCGGCTGCCTGTGAGGGCGTTGCGGTTGCTCTTGGCGATCGACAGCATCTGCCCGGACGAGCCCGGCAGGGCGGCGTAGGGCGCGCCGGTGCCGCCGGGTGACCCCGTACCGGTGTTGAGGACGCGGGTCGTCTCGAACGCGGGCGTGAAGGGATCACCGGGGGCGCCAGGGCCTGCGACGGTGCCGCCGATCGAGTGGGCCTTGGTCAGCGCCGGCACCGGGATGGTGAAGTTCGACCCTGACCCGCTGGGTGCGCCGGTGGTGGTGACGGTCTCGGCGGTGGCCGTGCCCCGCTCGAGTTCGATGACGGTGCCGGACGGGATCGACACCGACGAGGTGATCGATGTTGCCCCGACGGCCACCGAGGCGTTGAGCACGCCGTAGTTCGGGGCGTTGACGTAGTCGAGGATGTCGAGCTCTACGCGGATGTTCGGGTAGGCGGTGGCCAGCAGCTGCGCAAGCTGGTCGAACTGGCGGATGTACCCGCCAGCGCCACCGATCGCGGTGCCGTTCTGCGTGCCCGGGGAGAAGCCGGTGGAGTCGCTGATGCACAGCACGGCGGCGGCGCCGAACGGGTCGGCGAGCCAGTTGCTCAAGCCCGGGAAGCGGCGCAGCCCGTCCATGCGCTGCCGACGGTTCTGCGTCGGGGCGCGGCCCAACTTCGCGGAGAAGTGGTCTGGCGAGACGAACGGGATCGTCGTGCTCACGAGACCACCAGCACTGGCGCACCGTCGGCGCGGGTCGTGGTGGTCACCGTGGAACCGCCTCCTCCGACGTAGAGCGTGGGCTTGAGCGCGGACGGCTTGCCGTCACCTCGGTCGAACCAGTGGACGGTTGTGCCGTCCGGGGCGTTGTACGAGAGCACGCCGTTAACCAGCGAGATCGGCGCGGCGATCCCGTTGCCGTTCTCGTCGGTCAGACCGGTGGCCGCGGTCGTCATCGCCTTGTCGGTGAACACGGGGATCACGCGCCCCTGCTGCGGCCGGCCGCTGGAGTCGATGACGTAGGAGGCGATGTCGTTGCCCATCGCGACGGTCATGGCTCAGGCCTTGGGGGTGAGCGCGGCCAGCGCCGCCTCGATGCGGTCGAGC
>JAOTRH010036705.1:0-20541 GCA_034768845.1 Heliamphora exappendiculata
AATTTTATATAGTAAATACTTAATTAAATTAAATACTTTGTTCTTAATTAAATTAAACACTTTGTTAATAAATAAAATCAAAACCACATAATTTTAGCTTAACATCTTCTCGCCAATATGTACAATAACTATAGTAGAATTTAATTAAAACTTAGAAACAGAGAAATTGATTTATTTAAAAGAAATTCATATTAATGTTAATAGAGCAGGGAATGGAAGTGAATTACTTTATGCAAATTAAGTTAATTGAAATAATATAAAGATTAAATAAGGTGGTTAGTTTCTTATTAAAAATAATATATATATGAAATAAATGGTGAAGCATTCTAGAGAAATTAAAAAACAAAAAAATAAACAAAAAATTTTTTTAAAAAAAGAAATACATTCTCATCTCAGCCGAAGCTGAGCGAGGGAAAACAGAGAATAGGAGAGAAAAAACTGGAGCGCGCGACCGCCGCGACGCCTCCCTTCGCCCCACCACCGCCCCGCGGGCGCCGCCTTCCCTACCTTTCCCGGACGGTGCCGCCTTCCCCACCTTTCCCCGCCGGAGACCACGCCTCGGCCATCACCAGCCAACGCCGCCGGCGTCTTCTTCCTCGGTTTCTCTTTTCTTTCTCTGCGTAGTCACCATGGAAGGAGCTTCAAGCTCCGACGCCCTTTCTTCTTCAGCAATTGACGAAACCAGACGACGCCAGCACCAAATCTAGTAACACGCTGGGAGAGCTTCGAGTTCAAACCACCTAGCGGCCGAATTGGAGAGGAGGACCAAATCTAGGGTTCCGAAAATTTGGGACTTTTGGTGTTTTTAGCTTCCGAAAATCTAGGGTTCTCGCTCTTCCCCGATAGTTCTGGCATTCCCAATCCAAATGCCAATTGATAAATTAGGGTTTGCGGAGCACAGACCACGCCGAAGATCTAAAGTCTGATACCTCCATCGCCGCCGCCGATTCACTTCTTCCTTTGAGAGTTCAATTATTTTGCAATTTGGGGAAATCTCGATTTGCGAGCGAGACGAATTCGACATTGAAGGGCGAAGAGATTGGGAGAAGAAGACCGGGTAGGTCTAAAATGAAGATCTAACGCTCATTCGTTCACGAGAGAGAAGAGGTAGTTGCAGAGCGAAAACAACCGAGAAGAAAAGATGGGCGTTCACTCGCTCATCTTCTTCCTATTACCGCTTCTTTTCTCTCTGACGGTCGAAGCTTCTCACTGTTCAACTCAGGGTGAGTTCTTACATAATCTCCTGTCATTCTATATCGATTCCTTTATACTTCCTTTACATATTTGTCGTGATCTTTGATTTTCTTGAATATCCAAAAAGTCAGGGAAGTTACCAATTGTGTCATCCCAATTTATGACATGCATAAATGAATCAAATAAAAGATCATCAAGGGCGCCCTTCTATGGATTTTCTTTATCATTTATTTAGTTCTTGTTGTTTATGCGGCGATATGTCCCTTGAATATGCTGGAATTTAACAACCTGTGTATTTTTGTAATATAAGAGATTGAGGAATTAGGGATGATTTATGTTCCAAGTGTTCACATGTTTCCTTTTGACTGGTAAAACTAGTTCCTGGTGTATGAAGTTTTCGGCATCTTTGTTGTTCTTTTGATTTAATTGCTAACTGTAATTTTTTGATCCCTATTAATCTGTCCGGACTTAATGCACATTTCTTTCGCTTTCAACTTCTGGATATTTCATAAATTGTTTGATTTTATATGATATGGAAACCTGGAACAAAAAAATATCAGTGTAATGCATCGTGTTCGGGTTTTTTTGCCACGTTGTTTGAGTGTACTCAATGCCATTACTTTAATAATTTTTCTCAACTGTTTTACGGCAAAGGATGTGAATTTTCTTTTCAAAATAGGAGTGCCTTTGGCCAGGAACATTGGCGAGCTTCCGCAAGATAACTATGGAAGGCCTGGTTTGTCTCACATTACCGTTGCTGGTTCACTCGTGCACGGGATGAAAGAGGTATGAAAAATATGTCTCTATTAGTTATTCTGTAATTCTTTCTCAAATTCATTGTTTGTTTATTTGAGAGCTTATCAATAAGAAAGTTCTATTGTTGATAGTTTTATTGTTTAAATTGTGCAATATATTACCCATTTCTTCTCCCTTCATAGCCTTCTCATAAAGCCACTTGCCACTAACATATTTAAGCAGGGTATAAAAGTTGTTTTGAGGAACGACAGCAAGCTTATAGCTCTATTCTTTTAGATACATTTTATCATAAAGGGTTAGATAACAGAGGATGTGAGAAAACAACACAAATAAGAATACGTTTTCAAAGGAATACAAATTGCAATTTTTCTTGCAGGTTGAGGTATGGCTTCAAACATTTGCTCCAGGATCACACACACCTATCCACAGGCATTCCTGTGAAGAAGTTTTTGTTGTCTTAAAGGGGAGTGGCACTCTCTATCTTGCTTCAGACACACATCTAAAATACCCAGGAGAGCCACAAAAATTCCCAATCTTCACAAATAGCACATTTCAAATCCCTATTGGTGATGCTCACCGGGTAAATCACTTTTTCCTTTTGATTTAGTATTTTTATTCATTTTTCAAGGAGGATATAGAAATTCATCATACTTGCTATAATTACCTTTATTCTCATTATTCATGCTCAATGTCGTGGGATAGGCTTATTGTGCCCAAGTGGGAGAATTTGAAATTTGAGATTTGAAATTTTTAGGGAAGCAAATCCTGTCATCATTATCAATTAAATGCAGTTCTCCATCTGCACTTTTTCATTGGTTGAAGTTATGTATTTATAATTTACCATGATGTTTGAGCAATTAGATCAATGTTGCCCTTTTAAGAGAGATTTTTGGTGTGCTTATCTATAGAGGTTTTTCTCATTGGAAATGCCTATTGGTGTGATTATCTGTAAAAGTTTTTTTCATTGTAAACAATTGCCTATTAAAGTATCGGTATTGGACGACTTTGTCTTCCCAGAAGTAGAAGAGCCCCGATCTCTATCCGAATGATCCCATTGATCATGTAACTGGGAGGAAACGTGTCACGTTAGAGGTGAACGATCAAAGGTGTCTTCTAATCATGATGATGTTGAATTATATTATCTTGCACTCAAGTTTTAGTGAAATTGAGATGGAGTGCATAGTAGATGACAGTTCAAAGTGATAGTTTTTTATTTTCATTAACTAAATATTAACAAATACTGGTAGACATTTTCAGATTCACAGAGTTAGGCGTGGTTGGATAGAAAAAAATTGAGATTAAATGATATTCCAAGACAGCCTGTGTGGGATAAAAAAGACAGCTGGTGACTGAATATACATAAACGATGACATGACAATTTTAGATATTTGAAAATATTATGGTACAATGTACTACTATACATGATGAATTACTCAAGCAGTATGAAACACGATGGTAACATAATACGATAGTCTCCCAACAAATTACAATAATGTAATGGTGCAACTGATGTGAAAGATAAAAAACTAAAATATCAGGACACCAGTTCTCATATAGTGGAAGTCCGCACATCCTGGTGTCATATTAACTAATTAGAGAAGTAATAGAAAAATTTCTGTATTATCCTTATTGGCGTAGAGAAATAGAATGATGGAAAATTGTTTCTGCAGAATTAGTGGAGTAGGTTGTGGGGAAAGATAGAGTTAATTCAGACACTTTTGATTTAACTAATTATATGCATAAAGTGTGCGGGATTCGGCAACAGCAAAACAAGAATTTCTAGTTGGTGAGGTAAAACTAGTTGTTCTTTTCATATATAAGGTGGATTTGTTTGATGAAGCTACCGGCAAGTCGTCCAAAAAGACCAAAACTAAAATTAGTAGATGGAGTATAGGATTTTATGTAGTTGAAACAAACCAGAACCCTTGATACGATAGTATGATAATCTCAAGAGAGCATGGTGAAGTGAGGTTAGCAAAAGCAATTTGAATTGAAGCATCTCATAACAAGAAGTTCTAGAATTTTGATTTATTAAGTTAAGATAGTTCTGCTTTTCATAGACAACATGTATCTGTTTAACAAAGTTACCGATGAGTAATCCAAACTAAAATAGTGGTGGGAGGATATGGGGATCTAGTAATATATATATATATAGGTAAGTGGGAATGGGGACCTAGGACTCGAACCTTGGGGGTAAGTGTGGGTTGTTGGGGCTCTTGTCACTTGAGCCATCCACAACACCTATCAAATCCTTGATACTATAGTGACATAGTCCAATGAACAAGGTGAAGTTAGATTAGCTATTGAAATCTGAAGCATCTCATAGCTGCAATTCTTAGAATTTTGGTTATTGTTAGTAAGGCCAAAGGAAGTAGGAATCAAGGAATGTTGAGCCCTTGAAACTGGAGATAGGGAGAAAGACTCAAGATTGGTGAATTAATATCAAACTGAAGAGTAGATTTTCTGGGAAAGGTGATAAATCAATGCTTGCTTTATGGATAGAATGTTGGAAGTAACGTGTGGAAAAAAAATCACTTAGACGAGGGTGTTAAAATGGAGGGGGGGGAATTCAAGAGGGAACATAAATTGCAAATGAGTGTGTTTGAGAATCTTAGAAGCAGCTTTGTAGTTTTGTGGTTGGGGTCCTCTCATCCAGATTTTTTTTTTCTTTTCCAAATCATCGAAGTATATGCATAGAAGATCATTACATCAGTGTAGTCAGCCAATGCTGCAGATACTGGGGAATGGTTATCCACTTTTCCGAAACTCTGCACCACCAAGACCACTCCAGTTTGCAATGACCATCTGTCTTTTTAACCAAAATTATGAATGCAATTTGATGATTTCCACATAAAACAACCATTTTTTATATAGATGTTGTTCAAGATGATTTTTCATCAAATGATAGGGATATAATGCTTTTTTTGGTTATTGATCAAGATAGTTTTTGAAGACGGTGTAACTAGTGATAAGATATGGAGTTAGAGTGCAATTTCTTTGACACTCGTATAAATCCTGGAGAAATGCATTTGGTGAACAGGGGTTATGAACGATGAAAAATAAAAAGGGTAAAAACTTTTGAATAGGCAATCAAGAAACACAAGAATGGGCCTCAATCTGTGGGATGGAACCGAAAACAAAAAATATCTGTACATGAAAGATGATAAAATCATAAGAGATCCTTTTATATTTCTTTTGCTGCAGTAGTAGGGTAATAGGTTGAGTTGAATTGATGCATTACCAAACTATAACTTCCCATATCAAAGAAGAAAGTTACTAGGTTGAATCCGCACCTAGCAGATCTATGAACCTGATCTTTTCTTGTTGAAATTGCTTGTCTAAGGATTTGTTAATTACCTCTGGCATTTGTTAATGCTTTGCTGCTACTATTTCCTTACAGGTCTGGAATACAAATCAAAACGAGGACTTGCAAGTTTTAGTCATTATATCACGTCCTCCAGTCAAAGTGTAATATATCCTCTCATTTCATCATCTTAGATGTCTCAAATTTACAATTAAATGTGTTGTTATTTTAATTCAGTGTCATCCTTTTTTCTTTTACTTATTTGTTAATTAAATGTGTAATATGTCAAGGCATACGAAAGAAATTACTTATAGAAAAAAGGCCAGTAAACTGTAAACAACGCTTTGAGATACGAGTCTTCTAAGTTTTAGAGAAAAAGATGCAACTCTCTCTCCCCCTCTCTTTGAGCGGGTGCAGATCAATTAAGTGTGTTTGATGTATTTGAAATTGTGAACTTATAGATTATAGCTAAGTCTTTCTCCCTCTCTTATTAATTGAGTGTGTTTGGTATAGCTGAAATTATGAGCTTGTTATAAATTATAGCTAAAAAGACGTGATTATGACTTTAATCAAAAGTTATGAATGTTTAAATGTAAATTTATTGCTTCAAGTTAGAATTAGCAAGTACAAACAAAAAGTTATAAAAAGCACATAGGTTAGAATTTTTCCAACTTTTTGTTGAGCTATAAGCTAAAACTTGGGAACTAATTTCTAACAAACACCGTAGTATAATTTTGCGGTGTTTCATGGTCAACTCAAATTATTACAATATTGAATTTTTTTTTTTTGCTTTTCAGGTTCATATACGAAGACTGGTTCATGCCTCACACTGCTGCCAAATTGAAGTTTCCCTACTATTGGGATGAACACTGTTTTCAGACACCACCAAAAGATGAGCTTTAGCATTCAAGTCACGAACTATGCTGCAGCAATTGTAATGTATATTGCTCTCGAATAGGGTATTGAATGATTTTGTATTGTTTTTTTCTCTTTTTTTTTTTTTTTTCATTTTATTTTCTTTTTGTCTTTTATTACTATAAAGTGCCATGTGTAATCAATTTTCGTAGCTTTAGAAGTGTTGTGATTAGCTTCAAGTGGCTTGAGCTCTAAAAGTTTACACTTACGTTAGGTTTCAAATCCTAAGCCTCCTAATCCCCACATACCTATCAAAATAAATAAATAAATAAATATGTTAACTTTAGTTGGGTCTTGAGAGCAAGGGGGTGGTTGGTTCAATGGGTAAGAACTTGAATTTTCTCACTCAAAACTTGCATTTGAGTTTTCATGGCCACTTGGTGGGAGATAAACCCCTAATCTTCAGCTATCAGAACATGCAGTAAGATTTAAGGTTCGGCCCCAACTCTAAGTGTGGTGAGGTCTTCTACATATGCTTGTGTGGTGCTAAAGGGTAATGTTTCTTGGGGGGTACGTGTAGCAGCCTATCTGCATATCCATCTGAAAAAAAACACAAAAAAAAGAGAGCAAGGGAGTTTGAATTTGGGACTTCATATATACTCGGCGGTTCCTACAATTTGGTGGTATGGAATCAGAGTTTTCTCTTTACCACTTTTAAGTAACATTTATTTTTTTTGGCAAATATATCTACTGCTACTATCGTAGAACTTCTAATTCTACCTTTTGTTTCTACTCTTCATAGGAGAAATGTATATCAGGTTTTTGATGAATTGGAGCAGACTTTTATTAACGTACAATTCTGGGAAAAAGTAATGCACAAAGTTTCTGTTAATGCACAATGGTCGAGCCTGCTATCTGAAATATATAGGCTTTGTTTGGTTAGTGGCTTAAAGTTTAACGTCATTTTCTCTTCATTTGACACCTTTTAGCTTTTTGTTTTTTTTTCCCTATTAAGTTAAAATATTTCAATATTTTTTTAAAAGTGACATGATTTCTATTACACACGTTCATTTTTTTATATATAAAATTTACCTTTTTAAAACATGTCAGCACTTATCAAATAAAACCCATATTGAATTCACTCACACCATTTTCGACAATAAAAATAAATTATATCTTGTTTTTAACTTAAAACTTATTGACCTATTGTCTTATTGCCTTTCGATTTAAAGTTATTTTAATCAAATAAGTTTTTAATCTTTTAAGTCACCTTTAAAATTTACCAAATAATTTTATTACTTAATTAAATTTAAAGTAAAAAATTTAACTTAAACGGCCAAGTCATCAAACAAATATATAGTATCTCCTCTTTATAGTAGGTTTTTGTTGTCTTCTAACAATTAAGGTTCATGCGGTGCTTGCTTGTGTACTAAAGTCAGCTCAAGAGGCAACCGATGAAGTTTTTTTTTATTTCAAGAAATATAATAGACAAATATAAAAATATTATATTTTTTATTTTTTATTTGTCTTATTTTTTTAAATAATTTTAATTTTAACAATTTATCGATTATTATTTTTCATTTATCATATTATCTATAACACTTATTAATATCACCTCTTTTGCGTTATAACTTAATATATTTTTGCTTCCACTATTTGTCCGATCTTTGTTCAATCAACAATAAACAAAGATTGAACACTACATCCCTATCCTCATTCCACTGCCATTCATTGGAGAGGAGGAAGAAAAGGCCCGGGATAGATTTAGGAATTTTTTGTGCAAGCCGTATGCGATACGAGTCGCACGTATGGTAACAAGGAAAGTTCGCGTCTATACATGTAGCGTGGTGGTTGAGCCTACCCACCCTATTTGTTCCATGATCTATGGGTTTACTGGAGTTACCCACTTTGATCAATTAGAGGAGGTGAAGAATGGGGGGTTTTCTAAGTAGTCTGCACTCAATTCACTCCGTTTGCTGCCTAGGATCCATAAGGAGCTTCTCTGAACTGACAGCCATTCCTACTTTTCCATATTCCACTGCCATTCCTACTTTTCCATATTGATGCATGTTTGAAAGGAGCTAACAGAAGATCAATCCGTGAGAATTGGTTTTGTAAGCAGCTGTTAATATCCAACGAGATCCAAATTTGCAGGGATGCGATGTCTTCTCTTAGGGAAATCAAAAAATGATTTTGACAAACAACTAATTATCTCCCAACAAACTGAAGATTCAAAGTACAAACAACAATAGTGATAATACATAAGATCCTATCGACTCGGGAAGACAATATCCTGATTTTCTCAATGACCGCAGAAAAAAACCAAAATAAAATAAAATTGCGGCAGAGGATTATCGCTTCTTTTTCGTCAAGCTCCGTCGTTCAGCTTCTCCCTCTGCGACAAGAACACAAAATTCTGCACCAAGCATCTCGTGTATATCAACAAGCTTTAATGAACAGCTCAAGTTAACAATCTCCACGATCACTTCTACGGTAATACTGAAGCCTAAAGTGGACAAGACACGAACAGCATTTGCAGTCCTGCATATGTTTTGCCGAGTCTCTAGTGGGGTGTAAGTTTGTTCTTGTTCTTCGAGACTCGTTGGATATCCACTGGATTTGGCATTCTGGTGGTCGGATTTGCTCACTTGATCCTCTATCATTTCATCTTTAGGTTCGATGTGTTCACCAACCCAGATGAATCCGTTACAGCCGAGTATCAGGTCAACCCTGTACTGTTCGATGTGGTGGAAATGCTGTTTCCGCCTCTTGACTAAATAAGGAGGGACAGCAAGCAATTGCCCCCTCTCAAGCTGTAAAATGGAATGTATTACGGAACCAGCCTAATAATGGTAATTACAAGATGATGAGGATGATGATGATGAGTATAGTGACGATGATGAGGATAGTGATGGTAATGCAAAATCTGGGCATCAAAAATTTGATCTTCATGCAAAAAAATTAAGTTGAACAGATATCATTGTGTTGAAAAATAAAATAACAATGACGTCCATCCATTGTTATTTTTTTAACACAAATGTAATTTATTCAGATATTTAACGATATCTAATCAATTTGTTTGTTTTTTTTGCAAACATAGATATACACTGAAAATAATAAAATGAACGACATAGACCGTTGAAGTGGATTCATTTTGAACCCAAAATGGGTCTTTTCCTAATTTAATTCAATAACAATCTAATAACAATCTAATTTAATTCAATAACAATCTAATAATACACGCCTACACGGTTTTACATGGGGCTGAATGAGTGTTTTGGCATTCCTCGAGAAATCTCATGTGAGAATGATTGGGGTACTGTTCATATTTGATCATCCACATTGCATGGGGCAACCTTTTAATCGCAAGTACTTGTTCTATAACTTATTTTCAAAAAGAATTAAGTGGGTTAAAACTTTGTTAGTATGGATTAAGATTTTATTCTAATTCATCCAAAAACAAATAATTTGTTAATGTAAACTGCACAGATCACGTTCCAGTTGGTCATACCATGGACACAGACCAAAAGTTGGTTAAATTTTGAAGATGCAAAAGGCAGAAAAGAACACCAAATAAAACCTGGTCTTCAACAAGTCACACCTTTCCATATTTCTGGCTTCTTGCTTGCAGGTGCAAACTGCCATCATGCTGGAAACCGCGAACTTCGGCCTGAAAGAATGGGAACACATATTTTAGTGTTTAGTCACTTTTCTTCAGAACTACTTGCAAATAACAGAAGAATTGATACTGGAATCCAGTAGTGCAAGTACATGATGAGATGTGATAGTCAATGGCATGTTCAAATAGACTCATGTCGTGCACTTTAAGGTGCAACATTAATTCCAGTTAGGGAAAATAAAGCCAACTCTATATAGAGCAAGAGCAGAATGACTGCAACAATTCTTATGTCTTTAGAAATGCAGAGAGTGAGTAAACTTACACAAACAACATCATTCTCTTCAAAAATGCTCCGCATGTTAAGCTCATCAACTGCTGTTCGCCGCCTCTAGCAATTGCAAGAATGAATATTAACTAAGCATTGTAAATCACTCCGAACAAGAATGGATCAACAAGTACCATTTTTAAAAAGGAACAGTTACAACAAACACACCACTTAAATCACTACAAACAAAGAATGGATCAACTAGTTCTATGTTTCAAAAAGGAGCAACAATAGCTCCAGTTTCCACATTTCACGTGGAATTCAAATTGAAGTAGTTCATTAGGATGACAACAATCAATTAATATGCTATTACCATCACACAACCCATAGACTATAAGTACTGACACCATCAACCCTATGGATGTCTGAAATCAAAAACTTATATATTGACTTAATGCCATTGATATAGCCTCTTCAGCATTTAGTTCCACATACAGCATATTGACTACTTAATATAAACCACGCAGTGAGGTACTTACCACTATTTATTGGAGCAATGTATATTTGCAAACTACCAACACTAATAAGTTGATTAAATTTGTTTATCACTTCTTTGAGTTTATGATCGTTTGTTGGAAACTTTGATCATTCTCTCTCTTTAAGGAAATCTTACTCTGTCAAATTGGATATCATTGTTGCAGGTTTATGCCAGCATATCACCAATTCTCCATATTGTTAGCATTGGATCGACTGCGACAGAGTCTCTTGCAAACATCACAGTATTATGTACAGAACTGTTTAGTTTTGGAATTTAGTAGATGCTGCAATTTGGTTAGCAACAACTACTCTCTGTTTATTAAAACAAATATAGATTTTGTGTGTAGTCTATGAAGTTCTGTCAATGATAGAAAATGATTTCTCACTTTGCAATGACTACCGTTACATTTGAGATATATAGAGAAGAGATATAACCACTTCTCTAACTAACACAGCCCTCTAACAAACTCTAACCGCCTCTCTATTATTAGCAACTGTAGGTATACCATAGCATCGTTGTACCCGAGTGTCATCCAATTGATGTCGATTACTAATCTCCTTAACATCCCTCCTCAAACTAAAAGGAGGGGGATGAACCTTTAGTTTGGCTTGAAGTTACTGAAATCGAGAAACAGACAGACAAAGGGTCCGTAAATATATCCGCAATCTGAATAGAAACATGACAGAAAATCAAAAACTTGGCAACCTCTTGTACACGAACATAGTGATAAATGATAATATTAGTTCCTACTTTCTGGCTTGCCATCAACCCTTTTCATTCATATTGATTCCTGGCACAATAACCAACCCATAATCAAGCTGAGGCGATTGAGGGAAAAGGAAAAAAGAAAAAGTCAGGTACACTAAAAAACACACAACACAAAAGCTATTTAGCATTCAAAGGCACACAATACTCACTTTGAAGTGTTAATAAATGAGATTTGGCTACTTAACTTTTCACAGATTGGTCTAGTGCAAAAATACTAATGCATATTCTTGAGGTCAAACTGCAGTGCAAATTCTCAAAGTCTCACTTATACAGAACAATGAGAAAAAACAAAGTGCTCAAGTTCCAACTATAAGGGAAAAAAAATAGCTTGCATAATACTATTCTTTGCAGCTGTGTAATCATTGGAACATTCTTTTACCATCTCAGGCACAGGTATGTTTTAGATCTTATACTACCAACACAAATTTCAGGGAAGCTGAAGAATGAACTAGGTGTGCTTCATGTTGAGCTCACCATTGCTGTAAGATGGAGTTTCATTCACTTCTTATTTGATAAGTGTCAGTTAACTCTACTTATTTTTCTTCCTCAATTCGCATACAAATTTCATTCCAATCACCCGGTGAACTTGAAAAATTAGACGAATTAAAAAGAAAGATTACCTATGGGTCCTGAAAGGATTATGCAGCATAGGAGTATATATACCTGGATGCCATCAGGTAAGTTCATTGAAGAAAGCATCAGTACTGCATCCTGCCTAAAATTTATCTCCAATCTCCAGCGCTTTGGAGCAACCTAGACATCAAAATCAAAAGCCATCATTTCACCAACTAGACAGATTAACTGATGGAATGAAAATTTCAATTTGGGTCCATTGACTGTTAGAACTTAGAACTTGATAAACGGAACTAATGCGAATCCAAAACATTTTTTTTTTGCTGGCAGGTAATCCCAACAATTTTGAGTGCAGTAGAAACTATTAAAACAGTCAAGTTAATCATCTTGTTTCCATACACTTTTGTACTCTAATAAAACTTCCACAAATTACTTTCATCCGAATTATCTACGATAGAAAATAAAAGGTTAGTAATTTAGGTTTTACCTCAACAACACGTCCTACAATGATGTCTCCCGTTTCGGGTTTGTACCTAAAATCATTTGTACTCCGGCGTCAAGTCTAACAGTCACCATATTATGATTTTAGATGGGAAAAAAATCCTGAAAATGAGGCATTGAATTGAAAATACCTAGCCCTCAAAGCACGAACATAGACGAGCTTGTTCACACGTTCAACCACCCCACAGAGTGTTGCAACAACTTCACCATCAAGTTCTGACGTTCCATGTCCCCTTCATCCAACGCATAGAAATCAACAATAAGTAGATGATAGCAAGATGAAAAACAGAAAAAAAAAAAAATAAGGCTTAATTTCTTTTTTATCCCCTAAACGATCCTTTTTTTTTTTTATTTTGTCCTTCAACTATTAATTTTATCTATTTCCTTCCTCAACTATCTAATTTAGTCCTACTTAACCAGATGAAAAACTATCCATTACTTAATTGACGAACACAGTACTGTAGGCATTCCCACCAAATAAAATTACTAATGACATGACAAAAACCTCAAAAATACCTTTTGCTTATCTAAAATTATTGTCTGGTTCATGAATTTTTTGCCAACAATAAATAGGTGGGGATAGCTACAGGACTATTTTCCATCAATTAAGTAAACGGTAGATTATGGGTAGTTTTCGATTTGGTTGAGTATGATCAAATTAAATAGTCGTGCGAGGAAATAAATAAAATTAATAGTTTGAGGAATTGAAATGAAATCATTAAGAATAGTTTAGGAGACAAAGATGAAATTAAACCCCGAAAAACATCGGTGGAGACAGAGGGAGAGGGATAGGAAGAAAGAAATTGGTTAGAAATAAAAGAATCAAAACCTAACATACTTTCAAAATCCACAAACAATGAAGTGAGTTTCACGGATTCAAAAGATATGAGAGAGAGATAGAGGGGAGGGGGGGGAGAGTTACTTGAGGACGCCATCTTCGTAGTTGACAGAGATGGTGTCGGTGACGGTGATGGCGGCATCGGAGTTGGACTTCGCAAAAAAAGACTCAAGCTTTTCGAGAGCTCTCTGCAATCTAATCTTCTGCGTCTGATTCAACGATACCTGTAACCCTCTCATCTCTCATTCGTTTCAACACGCAAATCTATCCCGCACCAAACCCTGAACCCTAACCATAAATATGAAGATTTTGCAGATCAACAATACTAATTAAATTAATTTATCAAATATTATAAATTGCGTTGTAATATTTGATTTCAAATAAAGCTTATTACGTTTTATATCTATACTAATATATAAATGGATTAGGGATTGATTCGTGCCTAAAGACAATCCCATTATTTTTTTTTTGAGATTACTTGTGCATTTTAATAATTTCTCTAAAGCAGCAAGAACAGTAGGAAAAAAAGGGTGGAAAGAAGACGTCAAACTTTTAGTGATTTTTTAAATTTTTATAAAAAAAAATGGCGGAGTTTTTCTAATTTTTCAAATAATTCAACGATTTAACCGTTGAAAATAAACAACACTAAAAATATTTAAACCAGAAGAAAGAGCCTTTAGTTGGGCAGCAAGAGAACCTTTAAAGAGCCGCCAATTTAAGAAGAGTGCCATCAGTTGAAAATAGATACTTTCTTCAACTTGGGAACCCACCTGTGCCTAACGGAACTTGGAACACAAAATAGCCTCAACAAAAATCAAACATACTTCAACACTACAAACAATCACAATCAAATTCAACTGACGAATTTTGAAGTATGGGAAGTAGTTTCAACATCTAATTCATCAATTCAACTTAAGCAATTTAAAAGTAACACATACGGAAAAACTAATTATTCATTGGCTATTTAATTCAAATTTATATATTTGAGTAATACAAATACAACATTCAGTTTTAAATATTTGAAAAATACAAACAGTTAATTAATAGGCCTCTAATTTTACGCAAACTAACAAAAAAATCAAAGACAATTTAAAAAATTGCAATTATATATCAAGTCAGTCAACAAAAGTTGAAACGTCAGGAAGTACCAACTCGAACCACTTCGAAGTACCAATTTTGTCTTTGTTATTAGCAATGCAACAAACTTCTTAATTCTCAAAGAACTCAAGACCACATTTCTGGTATAACTTCATACAAACAATTTTAGACCAACATGAATTTACTTTTTCCCTACAATTTATATACTAAACATCCACATTTAGCTTGATCGAAGTCTTGAATTGGAAGTTCTTACAACTAAAAATTTAGTTCTTAACTAAAAAATATTTAAGAACTTGCCAATACCTCATTGTTTCCTTTGCCAGTAGAGTTACAAACAAATTAATCAAGTAAGCATCAGTGAGTAATTAATTCTTTCATTACTTGATTTTTTTACTAGTAGAGTTACAAACAAATAAGGAAAAAGTAACTACTCCACGTGGGAGATGACAACTAACAATTTGTGCACCAAATTATAATGCATTTGTTATCACCCTTGCCTAAATTAAACATTATTGTCTACACCATTATTGTAATACATCCATTTATTACAAAATTTAATATGTCTAAAGGCCAGTTTAGTATTAACGTTAAGTATTTCTAAAGGCCAGTTTAGTATCAAAGGGCCAATTTGACATCTAAACCTGATCAATAAATAGGGCCAGCTTAATATTATATAAATAAGTTAATACTATCCTTGCGCAGAGGCACTTTTGAACATAATATGATTTAATGGTTAATGTTAAACAAAAATTAAGAACAAACAAACGTATTTTAGAATGATAGCTATTTTAATCAATTCATATTTGTTTCTTAGCCATCAAACATAGTTGTTGCCTTGAAAAATCAGCAAATTAAATATTTAGAATGATATTCCCCTAATTATCAAAATTATGCATAGAGCAATATTCTATACTTTCAAGCAATATAATAGCAGCTTATAAAACCATAATCAATGCTTAAAAACACATCTCAGTTTTAACATAGGCATAGAAATACCAAATCTTAATTTACTGCTCAAAAGTGTTGCTATTGTAGAGGTGCTTCTCTCGCCACATGGTTCATACTGTGCATTTTGCTGGTATTTTAATTGCAGAGACCAAACAAAACAGAAGTATACCCACTTCTATAAGGCCAAAACTAAAGCATTTGGTGGTTTATCTGAATGAAATACAAAGGTTATCATTGTTTCCAAGAAACCAGGCACGGAAATCAAATCGACTCAACGTAAACAATTTCAGAAAACATAAACAATTTAATTGGAATACTACACACATACGAAATACAAACAGCGGGATGAGAGGTAGAGAGATTGGGAATAAATTGTTGTTATGTTCGTGTTTGGATGAGTATAGGGATTGAATTGATAACACTGGAGAAGAGAGTGGTTGGAGAAAAGGAATGTACCTAACCAGATCTGGCGGCGTCGCGACAACTATAGTCCGGCGGCAAAAGGACGGTGGTGATAGAGCAGCTGAAACAGAGAGGCAGAGTTAGGACTGCAGCGTTAGGACAGCATCTTGAGGACGACGGCGCGGTAATGGAACCAAGGTGGCGAGCCGTCACGGGGTTGATGGTATGGAAGAGAGAAAAAATAGAGAAATGGGTTAATGGGGGAGTAGGGCTTCGGGTCAAGAGAGGGAGGCAAAGAGAGGAGGGCGTTGGGGGCTGTTTGGGCAGGTGAGTATTTTTTGCCAGCAGGGAAGAGGGGAGAGAGGAGAGGGGAGGGGGAGAGGTGAGAAAGTGAAAACGAACCCTAATGTGTTTTTTCAGAAACTTTTGGAGAGAGAGAGAGAGAGAGGGGGGGAAGTCAAAGTTGAGAGAGGGTATATTTTGTAGGAAAATGTAATTTTGGCCTTTGGATGTAAATTTGGGTTGATGTGAGTCATTGGATTTAAAATATATGTGAAGAGTATAATTTGACAAAATCAGTCCTATTTTATTATATAGACTAGAGAATGACCCGTACTTAAAGGCACTCCCAATACTATTTGATAACAATTAAAATTAATTTCATACTAATTAATTTAATCATTTTTAAAGGCACTTTTAAACATAATTTAATCTTCACAACAACATATTGAAAAAACTAGCTTTAATAAAAATATAAAAAATACATATCACCAGAATTATCAAAATATGAAAAAATGCATATCATAGGGGAGAACCCAAAAAAAGAAATAAAGAAGAATAATGCAAGATAAAAGGAAAACGACTAAAATGAATAGTAAACTGTGGCTTTTAAATAACCTGGACAAACTTCTTTATACTCCTAGAACTTTTACATTCAAAAGCCCCACCTAAGATTTATGGATTATCCAATTGCCCCGAAGCAACACACCAAATCATATTTCAGGAGAACTAAATTATGATATGAACCATTATAAAGTGAAGTACTGTTTTTTTGAACTACTTAGCGTGAATAAGATCTCTTTTGTAGTCTTTGAAAATAATAATCCATAAAAGATCAACCAATCATCATCAAACAATAAAGTATTGCTGCATGTAAAATGCCAATAAGCTAAATAAAAAATCAAGAACATACTGCAAGAAACACCATTGTGTTGAATATAGACAAACAATATTAACTAATTCTTAAGATCAAATGACTGAATAACTAACAATCAAAAAAATATTTGTCAACCTCTAATAAATCTCAAAGATGAGAGATGAGAAAAAAATAGGGAAAAGGAAAGATGAGAGCTGAAAAAGAGAAAACAAAGAACAATTGACAGCTATTATTACCAGTTCTAATGTTCTACAAATTGGTTTTGGAAGTGTAGTTTTAGAATGAATGCATTGTTGGTATGCGCATTGGGTTTAGAAGTGTGGTTTGATATGACTGCTGCAATAACGAAACAAATTGAAAATACTAATGTTCTTCAACGAATTGATCAACAAAGATTTGCACGTACAACACATACGAACAAAAGAGCATATAGAAGAAATTGAAAATCTTCTAACAATCAAAATAATAAAAGAAAGAAAAAAGAGAAAAACCCAAGTAATCTTTTGTGCCAAAACTTAACATTGGTAGTGTGCAGAGAATTGATATCTCACAATGAATCCAAACAAATAAAGCCTACACCTAAATTCGCGTCCATTAATACTTCGCAACTTACTGCTGCATAAAATCATTTCAAAGAATAGAAATTCATAATTAATTCTATAGAAAAGTTAATAAAAGACTCAAATGTTAAGCTGCTTTGTTACAGTAACCAAACAAATCCAAATGAATAAGATTAGTAGAACAGTACTTCAAAAATTAATATACCCACTCCACTCTTCCCATGTTCAATTTCAACATAATACATCCACACCCAAATTTTATTTTTGCTCACTGTTTCTAAGAATCTAATAGAGCATGCATAGAATTATCAAATTTTTTTCAACTATCACTAAGAACCCACTTGAGCATGAATAAGATTATTCATTTTTTCAATATTCCTAAGAACCCAAAGATTAAAAATATGTTAACAAATAAATTGTTAGAATGAGAAAAATATTTTACAACATGGGATAACATTAATCAAATCGAGAATCAAAATTTTAGGGTCCATTTCTATAATTTGGAGTCTCAAATTTGGGTTCCATTATTGCAATTTGAAGTATCAAATTGAATTTTCACAATCACAGCACTTACAAAACAAAAATAAAATAAAAATTAAAAAATTAATGTGATTAGTAAAAAAAATTTATGTCATCCAAAAGAAACACAAAATATAAAGTAAAAAATTAATATGATTAATAATTAGTCTTCAGAAAAATACAAATTTAAGAGAAACTTATTATCTAAAAGAAACCATAAAAAGTGTAATAGAAACATAAATATTGCCTCACAAGATATAGCCATAACTCAATTAGCTTCGATTGAGATTCCAAATAGAGATATAGCAACATGATCACAATTAAAACCGTTATTGCTTCACAATCACAACTATTATAACTTTGGTTTACCTCTAATCTTAGAAAATTATAACAAATATAGCTATATAATCACAAACAATATAACTTTGGTTTTACCAAAGTAGATCTCAATGCACAAAGAGATAGAGAGAGAGAAACACACTGTCATACATATAAACCCAAACCAGGCCACCGAATCCCTAGCTTCTTTTGTCTTCAACCAATTCATTGAAGAAAGCCAACAGATCTTCAAAGAAGAAAGAAATCGAAATTGTAGGGGGTTCAATTAGCAGTACTAACATGGGAGAAAATGAAACAAACGATTCTAATCGCATAGAGAACGGAAGAAGCTTACTGACGACAGTGAAGGATGGCAGCGAAAGACGGTGGTGAAAGATGGTAGCGACGGAAGACAACGGCGAAAGAGAGCTAGAGGGAAAGGGGCAAAGAGAAGAGGTGAGAGTAGAGAAGATGGAAAATCAGATAGAGAAGTGGGCGAGAGGGGAAGGAGTTTACCTATAGTGGCGACGGCGACGGCGACGGCGACGACAAAAGATGATTGCGGCGACGACATCGTGGTTATTGACAGCGTGGTGAAGACGGCATGGCGTGGTCGTGGTGGTGGCGTAGCAGTGCCCTGAGGTTCGAGAGAGAGAGGAAGGGGGGGGCGTAGGCTGAAAGAGGAGTTAGGGTTAGGGTTGAGACAAATGGGTGAATCCAGAAATAGAATATGCAACCTCAACCTTTGATTGAAAATTGAAATTTAATCTCAACCATTCAACACAGTTTGTCTCTTAGACAATTCAAAAGACTAAGCTATTTTATTATATAGACTAAAGAATGACCCGTGCCTAAAGGCACTCTTAAATCTATTTCAATAACAATTAAAATTAATTTCACACTAATTAATTTAATCATTTTTAAAGGCACTTTCAAACATAATTTAGCAGTAACATATTGAAAAAACTAACTTTAATAAAAACATTAAAAAAAATACACATCACCAGAATTATCAAAAGGCTGAGCTATTTTATTATATAGATAACCAGAAAATTTCCCAATTCACCGTTTACACCAAATGAGCTGAACTAGTGGGTTTTGCTTCAGTGAAATCTATAGTGTTTTCTTCAATTTAACAAGTGTTTGCTGCAGATAATGGGAGTAGATTATTGGAAGGTGTTTATTGAGAAGTGTAAGCTAAAGACACCAAAATCCAGATTCTGAAAATGTAGCGACCTAAGTAGATAACTGGTCCAATAACTTAAATAAAGAACCTAACAACACAGCTCAAAATACTTAAACTCAAATTATTAGTAATAACTCACAAGTTTTATTATATACCAACTTATTTTCTATTTTCTCCCGATATAGGATGAGATGTCATAATATTCCATATTCAAATATGCGACGCCTTTGTTGCATGGTCCAAGTTCTTTCCCTGGTTGGGATGTAGATAGCAGCTCATTAATGGACACAGAGCAGTCCATTAGCGTGTACAAAGTATATAACATCGGGGCCTCCACCCCTCTTCGGAGCCTTTACTTCTCTATCCACACAGCTACGGAACCCTACATGGGAACCAGGATTGGCTCTAATACCATTTATAACGACCCAAATGGACCACTGACCCAATAACTTAAATAAAGAGTCTAACAACGCGACTTAAGTTATTAATAGTAGTCCACAAGTTTCACTATATACCAGACTTATTTTCTATTTCCCATCGATGTGGGATGAGATGCCATAGAAAATCAATCTTTTTTTATCCATTTTAAATGATTTTTGCCCTTGTTTCAGTCATTTTAAGCAAGTTTTAGTTGTAAAAGCTATCACAAACAAGTTGGCACAACTACTCATGTTTTGATAAACACCCTATTTATCCAAAAACATGTTATTGCAAACTAGGAATCTGGAGTTCTGGACCGTTCACGCTTCAGTCCAAATTTCTCCAACACTTGATTACCCAATTACTAGCAACTAACAAGTGCTATACACACTTCATAAACAACAGATTTTAAACATGCTATTTGGGATTCTTAGGTCATCCAATTAACATCATGCAAATACAATCCCCCCATGATTTTGCAGTATATATTTTAGCAAAGATGAAGGGTAAAATAATCAATATTTTTGTAGCAATTATTAGTTTCTAAAAAAATTGTTTTTGTGTTTGGGAGAATTATGAAGGAGAAAATCAATAACGATCACTTTTGTTTTTTTTTTTTTGTTTTTTTTTTGGGGGGGGGGGGGGGTTATAAGGCGAGTAGTGCATGTCAACCCGCTATTCATAACCGATCCGCCCATATTAGGCATAATCCACCCAACT
>JAOTRH010036716.1:0-20540 GCA_034768845.1 Heliamphora exappendiculata
GGGGGAGAGTTGTGAGACCCGGTCCTTTTCCTTTTATGATATATTTATGCCCAACGTGTTTCGTTTCACTACATGTACGCCATTGATGAATAATTTATGCTTTAAATGTCGTAGAATCGCATGTACGTATGTGTTTTATGTTTTGAAGCTTGGTAGAAGCTTTTCAATCAACTGATGGGGTGTTTCCAGTCGACTGATGCCCCCCAGTAGCTTTCCAGTCGACTGACTTGGGAGGTCCAGTCGACTGACCTATGTCGGTGGTGACTTTTTGGCTTTTTTAGAAGCTTTCCAGTCGACTGAACTGGTGGGTTCAGTCGACGGGCCCTTTGGGTGAGGCTGAGGCTATAAATATCTAACTTGAGTTAGATATTTTGAAAAAGTTTTCTTCAAGGCTAAGTTTCGTTTCCTCTGTCTTCTCTCTTGATTCTTGAGAGCCCGTGACTTAGTTTTCAGCGATCTATCTGTGGATCCCTGCTATCCACGCTATGGGCTCCACTTTTATCTGGCTAGAATCTCATTTCGACGAAATTTATTTTTGCACGTGGATCGAAGCGTCGAGTTTTTAACTCACCGAGCTAGAATTCCAGACTATGTTGTGGTTTAAGGGTATTTTATGCAATTTCGTACCTTTTCACCGGTTGAAAACCTCTTAAACGTCATATTTCATGTTTAAACCTCGTTATATGGATAAAAGCATGTTTTGAGCTTTTTATGCGGTTTATTTCATGATATGAACTTGTGGTTATCTGTTTTTTTTAAAAGGTGGTTTGAAAAATGGTGGTTTTGGAAACTCTTCGACAAACTGAAATTTTAGAGGTTTGGAGCTAGTCTTTCGGGTTGAGTATCAGATTTTGTGACGTTTTGATTAAAAATGGGAAAAAATATTTTGAAAATGTTTGATGAAATTGATGGTCTCCATGTTGATGGATGACGTGGCGGTAGGGCCACTGGATCTCTTTTATACATGTTAATGTATAACTGCTTTAAATGATTTCTTAGTTGAGCTACGTGATGTTTTTGTTAAATAATTCTATTGATGTATCGTGGCAGTGTGTATGTGGATTTGGGCTTATATTGCTCATCGGTGGAAGTTCAGAAACATGCACAGCGTAGGTGCCTGTGTACCTTCGGGCTAATCCCCGTAAACGAGGCGGTGGATGCTTAGTATCCTCGGGTGTTGTACCCGTAAACTAAGTGGTTGTTGTCGTAACTCCGTATAGAACTTGTCATTATCCTGTAGGCCTTAAGTGCTTAGTACCCTAGGTTTTTCGCATGACATTGCTTGTGATAGGTTGTCCTTCAGATATTTGCTTCATTATGTAGCAAGCAATTATGCCACAATCAACCTTACAAAATAAAAAGTTGATAAATTTAACATATAAAATAGATAATATTAGAAGTAAACCGATAAAATAGGTAAAATTACAATCCAGATCTCTATTGAGGAGCGTTTTTGGGATTCAAAAATTGTTTGGGCAAGTGATATTTGGAAGTTTAGTAGCATCTTTTGTTCATTGTGTTGCTTTCCCATATAATCTTCAACATATGTTTTCTTCAATGAGAAAAAGATGGTGCTATTAGTCATGTGTTTTTATAGTAATTTCTTTCAGTTGTAATTATAATGTAAACTAATTGATTACCACAAGTAAAACATCTTGTAAGAATTTGTCTTCAACCCATTTTCTTGTCTCGAGGGAGTTATAGTGCAACCAAGAGCCCTTATCAACATCAAATACAAATAGGGTCCAATTATATGGATAGTTTGTTGGATGGTTACCATTAGAGTTTGTTGGAAAGACAAGATACCTATATTGTTGATCGATTGTTTATAGGTACTTGTCAATCATGTGGCCTCTTATTGTATTTTTCTTTCACCTTATCAACGTCTATTGAATAGAAATGATAAAATTAGTATTGCTAGAAAGTAATTGTTTGTTATGTCATCATAATTATGTAAAAAATAAGTAATTATTTGTTAACCCAGACTTAAACATGTGAAAAATAAATAGTTGTTTGCGACCCTTCCTTTTGTTTGTTGCTCCTTGGTTAGGAGGTAGGAGTACTCATCAATTGTCACGCCCTCGACTCTGAAGTATGTGAACTATCACGAACCGAACCCTGGGTCCATGAATTAAACTCCAAGGCATACCTCACATGTACTATATTCATTGATACTATCTCAAAACATAAAGCAAATCCAGTATACGTTCAAAAGATTTAAGTTAAAAGAACCAAGCTTCAAAATTTTTTTTTTAGAAATGCTGGAGAGTTGTAGGAACATACATTCAACTTTACACTATCATTTTAATTACATTGATTTCCTTAACATTACGTATAAACAAAACGTAAACCAAGAAAATGCTAGGTCCAACCACTAGCCCTTCCCAATGAGCGTCCATAGCTTAGAGATATTCGATGTTCCTCGGAACCTGAAATGGTTCAACATACGTACGTGAGCCGAAACTCGTAGGATAAAGACTAACTCTATGCCATGCATGATTTGTGAGGTGTGATGGGTGCAACCGAAGTAAAAATGCAAGTTCCACCAATTCATTATTTATTTCCACGCACACACCCACGCACACTAGTTTATTCATTCATTAATCCTTTTTCAATACATTCATTTCTTCACATTATTCACAATACTCTATCATTTCCCAATTTATCACAAAAACTGTATCACATCAAAGAACCTGTGTCGGACGCAGCTTATAGAAACATCACCCCATTTGCCCCTATTAGGCTACACGAAGCCATTGTGGCATGGGTCACTCTATAACTCATCACGACACAATCACAATTAATGAACCGGTATCGGGTGCAGCTTATAAAAATTCCTCCCTATTAATTTTCAACAGGCTACGCGAAACTATTGGGTAATAGATAGCTTTATAACTCACTATGATACAACACCACAATTCGGGGGCTAACCCGTGGGCATGTGGTCCCTATCTTGTGCAAGTTTTCAGTCTTTCACCGCGGACCTGCCAGGTCAACTTAATTCACATCATTCCATACGGTTCATTATTTGTTCCTTTTCAAAAAAAAAAAAGAATCTGGTAGTCAAACCCACAACCGGTTCCTCTCCAAATCATTTTCAAGCATTATAATTTTTGCTTCCCATTTCAAGTCTTCCACTTCAATTTCACATCATATTTCATTTAAATACTCGAGTTCCCTTTCAAGTCATATGCACATGTATCATAACTTTAACCCATAGTGTCTTATAATTCACATTTCATGTATCAACTTCATATGGTACCAACACAAAATTTAATTCAATTATGATCATATCATTTGAAGAAAATGGAATGCACCCATCATATGCATATACACAATTTGAAATCCATGTTTCTCTTCTAAATGCTTAGTAATGTCAAAAGATGAGACTATATATCCCAACCCTCAGATACCCATTCTTCTTCTTTTAAAAAGACCAATGTTATATGTAGAAAACTTATTTCATCATAAAACCTAACCAAATGGTACAACACTTGTAACCCAACCCAAGTATGTTGATATAGGTGTATCTATAGCCCATGGGTCAAGAAATTTGATAAAAGTTCAATGAGGATGGAAAACAACATTTTCCAAGGCATTAGGACAAAAACGGGTGAAAAACGGTTATGAAAATCTGATTACTCTCACTATTTTGGTCATAACTTTTTCTACAAAAAGAATTTTTTTGTGAGAGTAGTGTCATTGGAAAGAAGACTTCCGGGGTTTCGATTTGAGTACAAGAACAACCCCATTCAGTGTCCAAATGAAAGAGATACATTGATTTAAAAAAAAATTTACAAGTGAAAAATAGACCGCGGGCTAGACTACTCGAGCGGTCTGGCCTGCAGAAGAAGCCGAGACCATCCCATGACCGCCCTCTAGACCGCTTGAGTAGTCCCTCGGGCGGTTCTACGCCAAAAATTGAATTTTTGCAAAGATTTTGAAGCTAACACCCATCCCAAACCCTTTAATCCAACTTATTCATATAATCAACCCAAAACATTGAATTTTAAGCATCAAAAACCCCTTTTATACAACAAATTGGAAGAAATTCATGATAATCCTTTATCAAAACTCCCAACTTCCTTAAAAGCCCAACTCAACCCACACACAACCCTATCAATTCTTCAACTCATGCATGGAATTAACTAGAATTTACTTGCATAATCAAAATATCAACACAAATCGCTACAAAACATGAGAGATAGTCTAGATCCTACCTTAAATAGTCTCCAAGCTTCAAGATTTCACCAAAATTGCCTCCTAGGGTTTCGACTACCCCTTTGATTTACTCATTGATGCTTCAATCTCACGTTTCTTACTCCAAAGCTTTAGCTTCTTACTTGTTTACCTCTAATCTAGCTTCTTACTTGTTTGCCTCTAATCTAGCTTCTAACATTGCCAATTTTTGAGAAGGAGGGTTAGGGTTCAAGGGTTGATGGAGATTCTCCCAATATTCCAAAAGAAGAAGAAGAAGAGAAGAGGTGAGAGTGTTTGGCGGGGAGGGGAGGGTGGAACCCTTGCTCTCTTTTCTCTCTCTCTCTCTCTCTCTCTCTCTCTCTCTCTCTCCACATTTCTAGAATGACCCTATGGCCATGTTTGGTTAACCACTTTTATTTTCTCCTTTTTCCTCTTTAACTTTAATTCTCATAACCTATTTTCTCTCCAATTTAATCTCATAAACTTCATAATTTAATTCCACATTTACAACTTAATTTTTATCTCAAATTCCAAGAGTTTGAATTAATGAACTATGCTTAACCACAAATTATGGCTATTTATCACCCTGTATCTCAATTACATTTTGCATACCATCAGTTTACTCATTTAACCGAAAGCATAGACGGATAAAATAAACACGTATCGGGTCACTACAACTTTTTCCCCTTTGAGAATTTTGTCCCCGAAATTCAACACTGAATCTCAAGCCAAACACCGCTCCATCAACTATCAACAATTCCTGGGGCCAACTTAGTTTGATATTATATCTTTATCCTGCTTATGCTAACAATGTCATCACTGAAGTTGACAAGACACTTATCCATGATCAACAGCACAAACACCCACTGCTCGAGAAAAACTTACTTGCTTCACCTGGAATACACAAGAAAGCACGTTATCTAAACCTTCGCCCTCTATCCAATCCTCCATCATGAACCACAATTCTCACCTTGGAGAAACATTAGGTGCCATACCATCGTCCAAGACAAGACTCCATAAGACCGAAAACCAACTCGACATCACAATTATAAGATTACACACAGATATAACATCTCACAGGTGTCCACTAACCCACTCAGACCCAATCATATCTCTCGTGTAACAGCACATTGCCTCACAACTCAACATCTTACTCTCAAACACGCTGATTCTAAATCTATAGATTAACTTCAAAGTAAACATGATCTTCGTCATTCGACGTCAAACCCAAACTTATAGCACATACATCAGTCTCCTGAACCCGTAATAGAAAAGTACTCAAGCTCAGGTCTTATGCGTTAGGTAGCCAACCAAAACTTGTCTCTTACACTTAGTAACGTCTTCTTACATGGCGCTCACCATGGCCCCTACATTCCCAACCAAACCTTCATGCCAGTCTCGACAGGCTAAACCAACCAAGGCTTCTTAGACATTAACTCTTTCCTGACTCATATCTTACCACATCCTAAGAATATACGGTTACGCCCAAACACAATACATACCATAGTTGACGACCATTCCTCAACTCTAGTTCAAGCCCCAAACAAAACACAAACTAAAACTCACAAAAGTATATCAGAAACCTACCACATGAATACCCCAGCTGTAAGGTTCCAACGAAATTCTTATACTGCCAAAAGCAAAAGGTACAGCCATACCCTACACCACCCAAAACAAACTGCGCGTAACGATTAAAAATCCTCCATTAATTACTGCAAAAAAGAATCCTCCGTCTCAATCCTAACCCTTTTGTTCACAAGGACAAATATTCCTGGTCTACCAACTCAATCTCACAGGAAACACAACCCCACACTCTAACATTCAGATGGTGGAGCAAATAAACTCCATCTAGAAAACCCACAAGGAACTCAATCCTTCAGTCACCCAATCTCAGCACCTCTTCCCTAGGCACAGCTCTCAGATTATAACACGAATACTAATCCACGGAGACTCCCATCTCCCCGAAACAACCAGACCAAGAATCAATCAACAGTCTTGACAGTTACACCTAACCAAGGTGGAACAGTCCGCACGTCACAACTGTTCGCCAGACAATCGTATCTTCTTCCTGAGACAAAAATGGCCAACCAAAAACCATGACCCAACTTCAACATACTCCTAGCACCTATCAACATTTGGCCTCCAAAGAACCTTATAAGTCTTATCTTGAGGTCGCATTGACCATAGTTTTACAACTATCGTTAACCCCGATCATGATACCCAGGTCATCCGTTACACTTAAGCTATTAACTCTCAGACCTCATTCGCACACACATGAACATCGTCATACCTTGTATTACACATCCCATAGGACTACAAACTCATCCTTAGTCATACACGGGGAGATAACGCCAACATTCCCATCGCGCCAAGACCTCACTTCATAAGGTTGCACCTTATTATCCTAACTCTCATTAAGTAAATCATAGCCATGTCACGACCTCGAGCTCGCTGTCCAAGCAACTCACATAGAAAGTGCACAATACTAAACAAAGGGAACCCAATTATGAGACTTTTCATCCAAAGTTACTAATAACTTTCACGACCATGTAGACGCCTCCCGCACTTCCACTTCTCAGGTACGCACCTATCGCAGACATCTTAACCCACAGTTTCTCGCCTATCGCTTCAGGCCACCTAAGCCACACGGTATACTGTTAAACCTTATTACTCTACACTTCGTTCCCATGGGCAAGCAACTTACCCACCTCTGAACCTCAGGTCAAACATAAACAACCTCCAGACTTGTCACACTCAGGACACACCATTTCAGTACTAGACAAACCATACTATTGAACTCTCCTACGGTCCTTTCAAAACTTATACACCCGGTGTCATGCCCCAAACTCTGGGCCACGTGAAACACTCAAAAATAATCAAGCACAACACCCAGGCCGAGAATACATTCTCAAAATAAACATACATGCATTGTATATAAATGCCAAATGGCATACATTACATGGCTCCAACATCGAGAAACATGTATTAAGCATACATGATACAGATAGAAACAAAAAGGAAGACTATAACTCTTCTACCTCTCTAGTACCTCCAAATCAACATGCGTGACCGATACCTGAAGAAAAGCAAATCCCACACCGTGAGCCAAGGCTCAGCAAAAGCTAAACAAGTATGCAATATAAACAAAACATGCTAGGAAATCGAAGTGCATGTTTAGACTCTCTTTCAAGCCTTGAAAATAGTTTGAAAACGGTTTTAGATCACGACTCACCAAAGCTATTAAAATAATTTTCACAAGTAATGGGAAAGCGAGGATAAAAATCATTTTTTTGACTCATCAGAGTCTTGAAAACGATTCCAGTATTATGACTCTCACAGGCCAATAGTACAGTTTTAAGAAAATTAGTTTATCCGTCACAATATGCAATACATGCAATCCATGATACATATAGCAATATGCCACACAGGCAAGATCGACTCCCATGAGTCACGATTCCTACGAGCCACGAATGCAACACAGGCAGAATTAAACCGACTCTCCCCTGAGCCTTAACAATAGGTATACATAAACCTGGACTCTCACTTGAGCCCTAACAGCATATACACATCACATTGACTCTCTCTCGAACCCTGACCCCAGATCGATCACATACAATTCATATATCTTCTCGGAATTTCACTAAAGGACCCTTATCTGCCCCACTATGCTTTGTCGACCAGGGTCAACAGATATCTTTACGGACTTTCACCATAGGACCATTATCCGCCCTTCATATGCAACTTTACGGACTTTCACCGTGGGGCCATTATCCGCCCTTCATACATATAATGCAACACATGCATATAAAACAATCGTTCACGATCACAAGAACCACATAGAACCACATACCCGTCCTACAACATACAAGAATAAAACTAATCATAGTTCTATCCATATAAGATCACGTATGACCATGACGTTTCACATACGACGCCAAAACCACGTAAACCATCTACATAATCCATATATAAATAAACTAGAGTTATAAATGCACATAACCAGTTATAAACGCACATAGCCATATAACCTCACAGAATGAAGCCACCCGTCACATAACCCGACATGACATCACATGCCACAGATCCGTCATTCGATACCCGAATAACCCATCCACACACCGAGATAACCAACGCCTTTAACGCCTTTAAACCCCGATCTAACACCATCGGACATCCACACGCCCAAGCCAAACACCAAACCCTCGAAAAAAACTCTCGAAACACAATTTCATCCACCGAAATCAACTAACAACCGATTTTTAACCTAAAAACCTAACTTTACAAAAAATCAGATCTACGGCTATCCAACTGATGAAAATACACCCGATTACACATAGCACCCTTATAAAACATACGGGTCTAGATTCCTACCTTGGTGAGTTCAAAACTTAACACCTCGATCTACGTGAAAAATTGAACTTCTCCAGAATGGAATTCTATCCGGATGAAGGCGTAGACCATAACGCCAAAAGTAAGGATCCATTGTTAGATCATTAAAAATCGAGCCCCAAGCCCTCAAAAAGTTAAAGAGAAGGCAGAGAGAAAACAAGAATCTCGTTGGAGAAATTTTGAAAAATATCTTTTTGAAAATATTTAATTCTAGATATTTATGGGCTTCCAAAATATCTTTTTTTTAAATTTTTGAAATTCACGCCACAACGGCCCACGGTCCTGGGAACCTACCCCGCATGCATATCTAACCTCGATCATGCATCAAAACTAATAAAAACATGCTCAAATGAAAACACGTAACGCGCGTCTAAAAATGCCAAAAAAAATGGGTCAGGGTGTACCCCAAAATTCAACTCAAGGTCAAAACAACCAATCGTCGATCGCATTCGACACAGGCATACTAGATGGTCAGCCAAACCATTTTTAGGATATAGTCAAACAAGGTCAGGCATCCTAAACAATGGCCAACCATCTCAAAGACACGGGATCTACAACTCACCCCAACTTCATAACCTCACCAACCGCTGTCTCAACACAGCACACCACCCACGAAGTCTATCACCAACTCTCAAACAAATGCAACAAAGAATCTGGCCCAAAGCCTGTAGTCTCAGAAAGTACCTCTGCTTGCTGAAGGAATATCTGCATCCTCCGGAATGATTGGTGCCCTGGAAGCTATGAGAGAATACGCTCGGGGTAATCCCACTCTGGCCTATCCATTAGAACTCGGCACTGTCAGCTGCTGCACCGATTGAACTGAAGTTCCCCTATCTATTCCCCAAAAAGTTTGAGCTGCCGTATACCGTTGTCGATCATGTACAAATGAACCCTCTGGTGTGCCCGCCATGCTCGGCGTATCCTTCCCCTGGGGACAAGTCCTGTGAATGTGTCCAGTCTGACCACATCCAAAACACATCGGCGGTCCTCTCCCCGGTGACCGCTCTAGTATGAGACTTTGGGACTTCCTCAACTATGAATCCTGATGCTGTCTCGATTGCGGGCAATCTGGCACACCATGCCCCGACAATCCACACTGATCACACCTCAACTCCCTCTGCTCTGGCCTCTCAGATGAAGCCACTAACGGTGCTGGTACTGAAAACTGCCGAGGTAATCCAGATGGATGAAAGCTAGTACCAGAAGACCTCTGCCTCTTGCTAAAATGCCCACCTGTCTGCGTGTCACGCCCCGAACCCCGGGGACCCATGAACTAACCCCAAACCGACCCTTCTAAAGGTCATCCATTAACACTTCATTTTTTTACATTAGATTTGAATTCAAAACTCTTTTAGAAATAAATGTTTTCTTGAAAAACTATATTTTTATTTCATCGGCGCATAACAAATTTTAAATAATGCTTCAATTCCCACAAGTTCATTTACAAAACAATGTCATTTCACTCGTCTAACTTCTCCAAAATACAAGAACAAGATCAAATACATCAAATCCTTTAACTTTATGTGTATATATGGCATGAAAAAAGAAAACTAGACCCATCTTCTAGCCCATTCCCAAAATGCTTTCATCATCTCGGTTTCATCAGTTCTCCTCAGAACCTAAAAAATGGTTTAGCAATTGTACGTGAGCCGAAGCTCGTAGGATATAGATTAACTCAGATATAATGCATGATTTGTGAGGTGTGATGAGTGCAATCGTAATAAAAATGCAAGTTTCATAAGTTTGTTATTTATTCCCATGCACACACCCACACACGCCAAGTTATTCATTCATTAAGCATTTTCAACACATTCCTTGCTTTCACATTTATTCTCATTTGCTCGGTTTTTCACAAAAACCAAATAACATTTTTATTACCCAATTTATCACAAAAATCGTAGCACAGTTAATTTATCACAATTAATGAATCGAAATCAGGTGCAGCTTATAGAAGCCCCTTCCTATTATCCCAATAGGCTACGCGAAACCATTGGGTAATAGATAGCTCAATAACTCACCATGATACAACACCACATTTCGGGGGCTAACCCGTGGGCACGTGGTCCCCATCTTGTGCAAGTTTTGGTCTTTCACCGTGGACCCGCTAACCCAACTTAATTCATGAATCTTCGCAGGCTTTCACCGCAGGACCGCAGCCCCTCATTATGTATGAACCTTCGCGGGCTTTCACCGTAGGACCGCAGCCCCTCATTATGCATGAACCTTCGTGGGCTTTTACCGCAGGACCACAACCCATATTCCATATTCAACCATAGGGTTTCAACTCAAGTTAATACTTTCATTATGTAGTTTCTCATAATTCACATCATTACTCAATGTTACTAAGTGCCAACATTTTAACCCAATTATAATCATATCATATGTCGTTTAAGTACTCAACTTCTCTTTCATAATCCAACCAACACGCATTATAATATCATTATAAAACTTCCCATATATCACTTTTTCGTTACCACGTCATATGATATCAACACAAAACTTATTCAGTAAGGACCATATCACTTAATGGGAAACGGAAGCACCCATCATATGCATATACATGTCTATACAAGTTAAAATCTATGTTTTATTTCTAAAGCTTAAATTCTTAAATGATAACCATGTCACTACATAGCCCACAATTTTCCACACTCATACTTGTTCTCAAGACCTTAGTTACATGTCAAAAATTCATATTTATCGCAAATACAACCAATCGGTATGATACTAGTATCCCAACCCAAGTGTAGTGAGGTAGGTAAATTCATAGCCCAAGGGATAAGAAATTTGATAAAAGGTTCAATATTGTCGAAAATGTCCTTTTTAAAAGCATTTGGCCAAAAATGGGTGGAAAATGGTTAATAAAATTTGAATTACTCTCACTATTTTAATCATAAATTTTTCTACAAAATGAATTTTCTTGTGAGAGTAGTGTTGTTGGAAAGAGGACTTTCGGGGCTTCAATTTGAGTATAAGAATGACCCAATTCAGAGTTCGGATGAGGGAAATATGATCGAACAAAGTTGGCCATGCGCAGTCAGTTCGCTCGAGCTGACGTCGGGCGCTCGAGCGCCCAACCTTCTGCCATGTGAGCGCTCGAGCGAACAGGGCTCCGCTCGAGCGCGCTGTCGCCCGAGAAAACATCAGATTTTCCCCTATTTTGTGTTTCTACCTCCAATACCCTTAAATCATCATCAAATATGTTTTAAATCTTAATTTTCAACCTAAAAACATAGGATTCATGTCTTATAAACCCAATTTGTGTAGTAATATCTCAAAATCAAGGTTAATCCTTTCTCAAAAACTTCATTCCCATCAAACCCAATGCAATACACCCACAAACCAAATAATCTATCCATCAAGCTTGAAATCAACTCAATTTTTATGCATAGAAACAAAATATCAACCTAAATCTTAGCAAACATACGAGAAAATCTAGATCCTACCTCGGATTTACTCAAGAGCTTGGGATTCCTTCATGTTCTCCCTCCTAGGGTTTTGATGTTGATAGATCTTAGCTCCTTGATGCTCCATCTTCCACCTCCTTGCTCCAAAGCCTGATTTCTACTCTTGCTTGCTCCCAATCTAGCTTCAAAGCTCCAATTTCCGTGGTAGAGGGTTAGGGTTTCTCTCACTAGGAGAGGATGAAGAAGAAGAGGGGAGCAGGAGATGAGAAATGAGGGTGGTCTCTCTCCCTCTCACGTGAGTTATATACATATATATAGAATATAAATATTTGCCCCCAAAATTTCTCTTATCTTGTAGAATTGTCCAAGAATTTCTCGATAGTCCGCTCGAGCGGTGACCTCTGAAGCTGAATTCTACGAATTTTCCCAAAACTCAACTCAAACTTCAAACCTTGTTCACATCTAAATATTTGAATTTCTCCACTAACTTAGCCATATCAAAATCAATCATCACCATGTATCTCCACTTCACTTTCATATACCGTTAAGTCAATTGTTAACGAGTAAAATTTTTTTGTTGCACCCAAGCCCAAATTTAATTTTATCTCCTTACTTAACCAAAAACATAAAATCAGAAAATAAACACGTACTAGGCCGTTACAACTTTCCCCCCTTTGGGAATTTCGTCCCCGAAATTTGTCTCCAGTCACACCAAACCTTCCTGCAATCTTAATATCTGTTAATACACTTCGCTAATCGTTTGGTCCACATTGCTTCTTTCATGAGTCCATGATCTTGGTCGTTCTCCCGAGATAATGTGACTTAAGGATGCTAACACGCTTCTGCTCCCAAAGTGTCATACTACTATCAAGCTTGCCTTCCGAATACAAATATTTCATAAATATGAGAATCATCCAGATACCATTGAACTGATTGCAAAGCTATACTAATCAACATCGGAGCTGGAGTCAACCACTCCTTCATTGGTCACCGACTGCCCATCCACGATCGCCATCTCACATCGCATACATATTCCCGAAAAATAAACATTATCAACCATAGCACTATGCATCATCGGTCTTAACACCACTGAGATTCTCCCAACTTCGTCAACTCACAGTCAAATTCACAGCTGTATTCTAATGTAACTGAGGGCTACCCCTTCAACCCAAACACATGTTTCCCAAACTCAAACATTATTCACATGAGTTACATGCCCCAAAATTGCCCATGCCTTTACAGCCAACTAACCACCACAACTTAAAATCATATCACTACTTGTACTTCATGACTCTGGTCCCTCTACCATTAAAACGAAACCAACGTTGGCACTTAAACTTTATGAGCCACTATGATTAAGCACTCCATATGAGTTAAACACCTCACAGATATACATTTACCCATTAATCTCTCGAGTCTGCCATCTTCTGCTCCAAACTACACAACTAGCAATCCTTCGCATATACATGACCCAACTCGTCGACATTATCATAGACATTCGCACCTTCCCTTCAAACGGTTAACAATTCTTCACACTTTAAAAACTATGAATATTTCAAAGCTCCAAACAAAACACGAATCCAGAAATACATCACATGAACATCCCAACTACTAAGTTGCAACAAATTTCTCGCTTCACCAAGAGCCAGAGGTACGACCATACCCACATGACCCAGAACAAGCTGCATATAATGGTTAACGATTCTCAACTGATCAATCCTCATACCTTTTACCATACCTCCCATAGAACTGCAAACTCATCACCTGTCATACTCTGAGATACAACGCTAATATTTCCATCACGCAAAAACCTCACTTCACAAGGTTACGCTTCGTTGGCCTAACTCCCATTAGATAAATCACAGTCAAGTAATAGCCTTAAACCCACTGTCTAAGCAACTTACACGGGAAACACACGACACCCAAACATAGGAAATTTACTCCCGAGTTCCTTTGTTCAAAGTTACTAATAACTTCCACTATCATGTAAACACTTCTAGTACTTTCGTTTCCCAGGCATGCATCTATCGTCGACATCTTAATGCACAATTTCTCGCCTATTTTCTTAAGTCACCCAAACCACACGGTACACTATAGAAATCTATCACTACACACTTCATTCCCATAGGCAAACATCATACCTACTTATGAACCTATGGTCGAACATAAACAATCTCCAAATATATCATGCTCAAAACACTCCACCTCAGCACTAGGTCAACCATACTATCGAACCCTTTTTACGATCCTTTCAAACCTCATGCACCCAACATGGTTCCCAAGCACGATCTCCTAGTGGGCCAAACCACGAGTCTGTATTCCACTAGGAATTCCATAGAACCGATACTCGAAGATCTCACCACATAAACAATTAAACCACTGAACTCCATTAGAGGCCTCACCCGACTTGAACTAAAGCTACTAGCATTGCATACAAATTAAACTACATCTCCAGAAACATCACCCATACACTCGGGTTCAACAGGCTTTTCAAGAAACCAAGAGCAAACAAATCTGCACTACTACGATCCCAATGTTTTACTTCCACCAAGAATGAACCATCACATTGATCAACCAATTATGAAACATCTCTCTTCTTAGGGAAACCACAAGCTAACGCTAGGTTCTTACTCAACATCACTACCTTTTAGGGCGACCAATATTCACTTAGCTCAAGAGAAGATTAACCACGAGCCCTTGTAAAGACAGCTATCATCATTGTACAAACGTTATCAGCCACCATTCACAATGTGTATATCATTTGTTACGCTGGGTCTCCACACTTAGATTTCTACTCAAACACATTAACTACTATTCATTCCTTCACATCCCAACGATATATCACCCTCGTCCACCAGACCCTTTCCAGTTAATCGCCAAAGACAACACTACATATACTCGCATCACTGTATGACATCTCTTTATAGAGTCACGCCGTATCACTCGATTATCAACAGGTAGGTAACAGCTAAATGAGTAGGTAAAACCATGCCACAATTTTGAACTAGTTACTCTGGTACACCCATCAAAACACAAAACGTTCTCCCGAAAACACCCATCTCCTATGTCACCATACAAGCACCACCAGCACACCACCATCCAAACATGATAGTAACCACACGCAATACAAACGAAAAGGGCTTCGCCTACCAACTATACACCAAATGGCACCATCCCATCCCTCGCCCCCTAAGGGTAAGATAACATCACCATCTCTAAATCTTACGCCATGTCACATACTACCAACATCATCCCCTTATGGGACCTCCTCAATAACGACACGTCATCCCGAGACAATCGAGTCGACTGCACCAACAACATCTATGCCATGCCCCACGAGCCTCATACACTCACATTCACATTCTTACCATACACCATACATTCCACATAATCTCATACTCTTGAGAACGATGACCTAAGCAACAAAACCCTTCTCCGTGAAACTTTCCAAACGACCTCGAATCCTCGTTCACCACATCACAGTTACCACCGATATACATCTCCTCTTACATATTCACACATCACTTAATAACTAACTCATTGATAACATCTTCTTCCATATACCCTTTCCACATACGCTTTTAACTTTTATCAAGAAACACAAATCAGCATCACTCCACAAAGAAAATACAAGGGTCATCAATCTGACTTACACAAATCATAAAATACCATGGTGGTTATTAGCAACACCCCTCAGGGTAAGGGACACTCCCAACCACGTGCCTAAGCACAGACTTTCTAACATACTTTAGGCCGAAGATTATTATGCTCCCGTCCACTATGCTCCCATTCATACCCAATCTCGGAGTACACGGCTCATGACACATCACTGCTCAAGACATAGTACGGCTCATGACATATATAATCCCTAATGAGCCTAAAATTGCACCTCATATCCATCTATTAGCAATAACCTCCAAGGGGTTTCAAACAATCTACCATACTTGTTCGTCGAACTGCTGGTAGCTCAACACATAACGAACAACTAACTACAGTTATCCTCGACTCACAAGGGTACAACGTACTCCGAACAGTCATTGCTCATCTCTCGAGCTTACACCCACCATAATTACTAACCATCGGCTCGTACTTCCACAACCTACACCACCATCTAAACCACAACTCACCTTAGCCCCACGAGCATAACTTTTATAACAAGAGCATCACAACACCTCACTAGATTAAACTCAACTTGACCTCCTAATGCCAAGCTATATATTACCCAACACCTAGTCACATCACATCAACACATATTCACATACCGAGGGAAAGCCCCAAAGTAACGTGACAATCCGAGCAACAAGTTTAGATTTCTCATAGAAAGAACGTCGGCCAAACGATTTTCTATTTTGAACCCCAAAATAGTTGATCGGACGCCATATGGCATGCCACATCACCCTAAGACTTAACCCTCCATGCCCACATAAACATATAACACGCGTAACACAATTCAATCGCAAACCCATGCAAGCACACAACTCATGCCGTGTAGTGGAGCCTAACCTCGTCAAATAGGTCACATATTATGGTCATGATTACTCTCCACGGCTTCTAGGTATTCGAACCTAGAGCTCTGATACCATTCTGTCAGGCCCCGAACCCCGGGGACCCATGAACTAACCCCAAACCAACCCTTCTAAAGGTCATCCATTAACACTTCCTTTTTTTTTGTTTTTTTTAAACTTTAGATTTGAATTCAAAACTCTTTTAGAAATAAATGTTTTCTTGAACAACTATATTTTTATTTCACCGGCACATAACAAATTTTAAATAATGCTTCAATTCCCACAAGATCGTTTACAAAATAATGTCATTTCACTCGTCCGACTTCTCCAAAATATAAGAACAAGATTAAATACATCAAATCCTGTAACTTTATGTGTATATATGGCATGAGAAAAGAAAACTAGACCCATCTTCTAGCCCATTCCCAAAATGCCTTCATCATCTCGGTATCAATAGTTCTCCTCGGAACCTAAAAAATGGTTTAGCAATTGTACGTGAGCCGAAACTCGTAGGATATAGATTAGCTCAGATGTAATGCATGATTTGTGAAGTGTGATGAGTGCAACTGGAAAAAAATGCAATTTCCATAAGTTTGTTATTTATTCCCACGCACACACCCACACACGTTAAGTTATTCATTCTTTAAGCCTTTTCAACACATTCCTTTCTTTCACATTTATTCTCGTTTTCTTAGTTTTTTACGAAAACCAAATCACATTTTCATTACCCGATTTATCACAAAAATCGTATCACAATTAATTTATCATAATTAATGAACCGATATCGGGTGCAGCTTATAGAAATTCCTCCCTATTATCCCAATAGGCTACGCGAAGCCATTGGGTAATAGATAGCTCAATAACTCATCACGATACAACACCACATTTCGGGGGCTAACCCGTTGGCATGTGGTCCCCATCTTGCGCAAGTTTTCGGTCTTTCACCGTAGAGCCACCAGCCCAACTTAATTCATGAACCTTCGTGGGCTTTCACCGCAGGACTGCAGCCCCTCGTTATGCATGAACCTTTGCGAGCTTTCACCGCAGGACCGCAGCCCCTCATTATGCATATTCCATATTCAACCCTAGAGTTTCAACTCAAGTTAATAGTTTCATCATGTTGTTTCTTATAATTCACATCATTACTCAATGTCACTAAGTACCAACATACATTTTAACTCAATTATAATCATATCATATGTCGTTTAAGTACTCAACTTCTCTTTCACAATCCATGCAACACGCATTATAATATCATTATAAAACTTCCCATATATCACTTTTTCGTTACCACGTCATAGGATATCAACACAAAACTTATTCAGTAAGGACCATATCATTTAATGGGAAAGGACCATCATATGCATATACATGTATATACAAGTTAAAATCTATGTTTTCTCTCTAAAGCTTAAACTCTTAAATGATAACCATGTCACTACATAGTCCACAATTTTTCACACTCATACTTGTTCTCAAGATCTTAGTTACATGTCAAAAATCTATTTTTATCGCAAATACAACCAATCGGTATGATACTAGTATCCCAACCCAAGTGTAGTGAGGCAGGTAAATTCATAGCCCAAGGGATAAGAAATTTGATAAAAAGGTTCAATATTGATGAAAATGTCCTTTTTAAAAGCATTTGGCCAAAAATGGGTGGAAAATGGTTAAGAAAATTTGATGTTCCTTCACTATTTTAATCATAACTTTTTCTACAAAATGAATTTTCTTGTGAGAGTAGTCTTGTTGGAAAGAGGACTTCTGAGGCTTTGATTTGAGTATAAGAACGACCCAATTCGGAGTCCAGATGAGGGAGATATGATCGAACAAAGTGGTCCCTACACAGTCAGTCCGCTTGAGCGGACGTCGGGCGCTCGAGCGCTCAACCTTCTGCCATGTGAGCGCTCGAGCGGACAGGGCTCTGCTCGAGCGCGCTGTCGCCCAAGAAAACCTCAGATTTTCCTCTGTTTTGTGTTTCTACCTCCAATACCCTTAAATCATCATCAAATATGTTTCAAATTTTAATTTTCAACCCCAAAAAACATAGGATTCATGTCTCATAAACCCCATTTGTGTAGTAAAATCTCAAAATCAAGGTTAATCCTTTCTCAAAAACCTCATTCCCATCAAACCCAACGCAATACACCCACAAACCAAATAATCCTTCCATCAAGCTTGAAATCAACTCAATTTTTATGCATAGAAACAAAATATCAATCCAAATCTTAGCAAACATATGAGAAAATCTAGATCCTACCTCAGATTTACTCAAGAGCTTTGGATTCCTTCATTTTCTCCCTCCTAGGGTTTTGATGTTGATAGATCTTAGCTCCTTGATGCTCCATCTTCCACCTCCTTGCTTCAAAGCTTGATTTCTACTCTTTCTTGCTCCCATTCTAGCTTAAAAGCTTCAATTTCCATGGTAGAGGGATAGGGTTTCTTATGGGGTTTGGGTTGCTCTCACTAGGAGAGGAAGAAGAAGAAGAGGGGAGGAGGAGATGAGAAATGAGGGTGGTCTCTCTCCCTCTCACGTGAGTTATATACATATATATAGAATATAAATATTTGCCCCCAAAATTTTTCCAATCTTCTAGAATTGTCCAAGAATTTCTCGATAGTCCGCTCGAGCGGACCCCCACTGCTCAGCGGTGACCCCTGAAGCCGAATTCTGCGAATTTTTCCGAAACTCAACTCAAATTTCAAACCTTGTTTACATCTAAATATTTGAATTTCTCTACTAACTTAGCCATATCAAAATCAATCATCACCATGTATCTCCACTTCACTTTCATATATCATTAAGTCCGCTGTTAACGAGTAAAAATTTTTTGTGGCACCGAAGCCCAAATTTAATTTTATCTTCTCACTTAAGCAAAAACATAACATCACAAAATAAACACGTACTAGGCCATTACACTGTGTCTCTATCCCACCCTGCAATGCCCTGGCCTCTCTGGAAGCTGGAAGCTCGAATATCAGTCATAGTATTCTCCACCCCCGCTGTTGCCTCCACCAGCTCTGTGAACACCCGAAGTCCCCTCGCGACCACACGCTCCCTGATCGCCGGCCTCAAGCCCCGCTCAAACCTCATCGATCGCAGCTCGTCTGTGCTCACCAACTCCGATGCAAGATGGGATAAACATGTAAACCTGGCCTCGTACTGCATAACATCCATGGCCCCCTGGTTAAGAGTGTAGAACTCCTCCCTGTACAAGTCCCACTTCAACGCCGGGAAGTGTTTCTCCAGAAACACACCAGTAAAGGCTGCCCATGTGACTCCCACAGTCGTCCTGGCATATCTCCACCACTGATGAGCAGCGCCCCTCAACTGAAAGGTGGCAAATGAAACCCATAACTCATCCTCCACAATCTGCAATGTGTTGAGGATCCGCGTCACCAGCTCTAACCACTTAGTTGCCACAATAGGATTAGGATCTCCGACAAAGGTAGGCGGATCCATGCACCTAAACTCCCACATCGCCACTGTAGCCCTTGCCTCAGGCACCCTCTCCCTAATAGCCTCACCTCTAGAGGTCTCAACCAGCTGCTGGATAGAGCCAACCAGCACACGGAACAACTCCATCGCGTCCATCAGTCCAAGGGGAGCATTTGCATCCCCTGCATCAGGGATAGGAATATGCCCTTGGCCAACAGCAAGGCCACTGTCTCGACCATAGCCTTGCCCTCATATCGCCGACATCAAGTCTATATGAAAGCAAAACAATACATAAGACGCAGCACATAGCAAGACCGTAAACGCTTAACCACATAAGCATGCTAACACATAGCCACATAAGTTCATGCTAAACAACCCCATATACTGAGGAAAACCAACAAGAATGACACGTTAATCTGGATAAACTACTTAGATTCCATGCTAGAAATCACGTCAGCTAAATGCGTTTCTAACTTGGCTCCCAAGTTTGTTAATCCAACCGCCCAAAGGCAAGACTATCACACCTAAGATTCAACCCCCATGCTCACATATACACATCATTCACATAGCTAACATGCTGACACGATCATGTTATCAAAG
>JAOTRH010036727.1:0-20539 GCA_034768845.1 Heliamphora exappendiculata
GAAAGTTTAATAAAGATGTATTTTCTGGATCCCCGAGCATGTATTTTATGTCGGCGTTGAAAATTCTCCCAACATTATCTACCGACGAAATCTCTTTGAATCAATATGTTATAGCTATAGAGATAATTGATGTTCCTTATTTTCAGTGACTTTCATTGTTTCCGATTGCATTAATAAGCTTCCACGAAATAATATTTTTCTCCTCTATTTTCTAGTATGCTATGGTTTTGTACTCTTTGTGAGAATTTCTTCTATCGTATGATTGTTTTGTTTAGTCATTTGTTATCTTGGTAAGTTGGTATGCCATTTTTAAAAGTATTTTTTGCACTTTGATGTTGGTGTTGTATAAAATAATACATCATACCAATATTTTATACTTGTTGTAAAAAATGATACATAGAAAATCATTTGCAACTTCATACAAGGTTGTTATATAAAATAAAAACTTTGAAAATATATCAATATTTAGTATATGGTTATAATGCATCATATTATTCAAAAAATGCAAAAAATAAGAACTACTGACTTTTGTATTCCTTGGATATTATAATGCATTAAACGTAGAAGGACAACCAAGAAATTAGACAACCAAAATAAGACTATATTATATCATTTTTCAACAAACGTAGCAAAATGACAACAAAAATAAAACAACAAAAATGAGACAAGGAATAAAAAAAGGCAACAGGAAATGATACAATCAAAATGCACCAGAAAATAATACATTAAACGTAGAAAGAAAACTAAAAAATGAGACATTGGAAATGAGACAACCAAAATGAAACAATCAAAATAAAATATTAAGCAAACGTTGAAAGATGACAAAAAAAAAACGAGAGCTATAAAATGATACCTAGAAACATTTTGACCGCATTATTTTATCGTTGTATAACATGTGTAAATGCGATATAAGTTTAACAATAATATTATCAAAAAATGATACGCATGACACAGTAATAATTTTAAAAAATAATATACACAAAACACTATCAGTAAAAATTATTTTTTTTGTAAATAATACATATAGAACAATTTCAAAATACACATAAATTATACTTATATTATTTAAAGATACACAACAAAACATGCGTAACACTTTATTGAAAAATTATACATATAACACTTGTGCTGAAAATGATACAATTAACATATGAAAATAATACAGTTAACATATGAAAATGTTGGTATGATGTATCATTTTCTGCAATTAAGTACCTCAAATCTTCAAGAGTTCATTTCGTACCTTCCAAATCGGAGGAGAATGAAACTCTTTTCGATTCTACCTTCTTTTTTTTTTTTTTTGTCGATTCTCCATCTGAATCTCATTCCGATCTAAATTCGTATCAATCATGTGTATTTCTTCTTATTTTCGTTGATTTTTCGCCAAACGTGGATGTGGAGAATCTCCACGATTATGTTTCGGTGTCATTTGGATTAAAAATTGAAAGTTTTTTTCTCAGAGCTGCTCAAAACAATTTCTGAGAGACACAAATAAAGCAGTGAAATGAATGGTAGTTTCGAAACAGAATTTTGAAATAGGACTTGTGCTGAAGTGGAACTAATTTTAGGACTAATCATTAAAATAAAATTTACAATGGGACTTGATGCTAAATTATCCTTCATTTAATACATACATGTCATGCATTTCTTTATGCTTATGTGATTATGTTTATGTATAGTAATTATTGCTCTTTATGTAGGACTATTTTTTAAAATTATAAATACATAACACCTATGTATTAGTTGGATACACTACTTCAACATGCTGACGCAACATTTTCTACCCACTAACTAAGTTAAAATTTGGAGATTTTATTATTTTTTATTTCTTGATTTTTTGGGCTAAATACTTTTATTTTTTAAAATATTCTCGATGAAATGAACAAAAAATATTTTTTTTAATTAAAATATAAAAAAGAGTTCAATAAAGACAAAAAAATAAGTAACATGAAATTTAACTTATTGGCTTATTTTTTATTATTCTAAATTCTTTTATATTTTCATTAATTTTTTTCATGTCGGGCCCATTTTGAGGATAAGAATTAAAAAATATAAAAATTTAACTAAATAATAATTTCTTTTTATAAAAAATAAAAATAAATAAATATAAAAATTTAACTAAATAATATTTTTTTATTAAAGATAAAAATAAATAAAACGAAATAAGCAAATAAACCATTATCCAATAAATAGGACAGTTGGCATCCACGCAGCATCCACATGGCGTAATTAGAAGCGTTCATTTTCGAACCGGCCAATCCAACGGTTCGGATTGTCCAGAAATGCATGTCCCGCGGGGAAAGGAACGTGGAATTCCCATAAAGGTCACAAGCTTCCAGGTGCCAAACAGACTCCACGCTCCACGTCGAATTCCCCAAATCACAACCAATCATATGTAGCCACGTCTCAGAAAACAGTTAATTCTATTCCTTCCCGGAAACTCCCTCCCTCTGTTATAAAGCAACCTTTCGCTGAATCAAATGAAATCGAATTGTTTATGAGAGAGAGAGAGAGAGAGAGAGAGAAAGGGAGAGGGAGGGTGATTCAATCCGGCTCTTTCATCAATCATCTCTTGGGAAAGGTGTTAAAATAGTCATGGAAGTCTCCGGAATCGTTCACCGGCCGCTTCCGTTGTTTTCCGGCTCCGGAATCCACGTTCAATCTCACTCTTCTTCGAAACCTTCTCTTTCCGGTTTGTGTGGTGATGGCGGAATCCGTTTTCTTTGCGGTGATCGCCGGCTTTGGGCTTCGTATGATTCGAGGGCCCGAAGGTTTTGTGGGGTTTCAGATTCTGGCTTCTCCGACGACGGTCACGTTCAGTACTACTACGAGTCGAAAACTCCGGCGATTTGTTGCGGTTGCGGGAAGAAGAACAAGGTTGTTAAGGGGAAGGAAAAGGGCGCAACGGAGAAGAAGATGATTAAGAAGAGATTGAAATTGCTCAAAGGTCTGTCGAGGGATTTGTCCATGTTCTCCGAGGTGGGTTTTGGGCTGGATCTTCAGAATGATGGTCTGGTTGGCCAAGTCAAAGGGAAGATGTTATCGGTAAGAAATAAGAATAAAATCACTGCTTCTGTTCTTTTGTTTTGCCTTTTCTTCAGTTGCATTAATTGTGAATTAATGAATTATCATGAATCATGATGCTCAACTATGCCAATTTTTGTTGTTCAGTTGAGCTAATTTGATAGTTTCTTTGTTTAACCATTCTAAAATCACACAAACATGATAGTTAAATAATTGAAACTATAGATCTCTGTTGATTTTTTTGTAAGCCCTGTATTTGGATTTAATTGTGTTGGTTCATAGACAAAGTAGTTCTTTTCTTTTTCTTTGCTAATTATGGATCTATGTCATAACAACCTTTGATTTTTTTTTCCTTTTGGTAAAACATTGGTGGCTTTCACTTAGTAGATCCTTTCAATTCAGTAGATTCTTAGCTGGGATAGTTTTTTGGTTTTTATTCTTTTTTTTTTGCTTATTCAAACGGCTCAGAATAGTAAAAGATTTGGGCAAAAAGTAAAATAAACTGAAGGCAAATAAAAGCTCTTAAGTTCAAAGTTAGACCACTCCAGAATTGTTTGCATAATTCTAGGTACACAGCACCCTAGAATAGTCTTAGAATTACTAAAATAGTCTTAGACTCGGGTCAATTAATGAAAAAGAAAAAGAATAACTTGCATGTCTGATTGCCTGACTTTTTTTTAATCCCACAATAATAGTTTTGATAAAATATGGAGGGATTACCCGTGTTACCCTTGAGGGGTTCCTTGTTTTTATAAACCAATCCGGCTATGAACAGTACACCACATTCTCATAAGCTCAGTGGGCTCCACACCAACACTTGGTTTGAGACCTACTGCAGTTGTGAGTGTGTAGTAGTATATGCAATGTGTAAATGCATTCTCTATACTTATTCTCTATAAAGTATACAAATAGGAATATATGGTTATATATGTGGGGAGGTGCTGAGATCAAACCATCATAGTTAAGTAGAGCATGAAGCCTCTTAACCATGAGGCAACCCACAATTCAACTCTAAACTATTGTCTTTTGAGTTGTGTCCTATGATGAGATCTATTATCGCCTTTTGTATGTATTTGGAAATTTGAACTAGGTGCGAATTCTATCTCTAATTTGAAGTAGTATGGCAACACAATTTCCATTTACTTCAAGTATGATTTTGTTGATGACAGATTATTTGAAGTTGGGTGAAAATTGTAATATTTGTTTGACACTAATGGCCTTGAGCTTCTGCCATTGCTAAGCCCTGTATCACTGATTGAATCTTTTGCACTCTTAATTGTTATGCGTAGGCTGTTTTGGGGACCATAAATTTGTGGATAGTGAAGAAAGAAAATGAAATATAATGGCCTATATTTTCCATTGATTTCTTTTCTCTCACCCAATCCCTTCACTAATCTGTAGCACACAGCCTTAATGTAAGTAGCTTATTTCTTGGAAATTCTTCGAAGTACATTAGTAGGTTATTATTATTATTATTTTTGTTGCCTTAAACAGATAATGCCCAACAGCTTTTGCTCAGGTTGGGGTAGTTTTTTTTAGCATTATACTTAAAAACTGTTTACATAATGATGTGTTTCAGGAAACGACCGAGCTATTGCTTGGACAACTTCAACAGCTAAGAGCAGAGGAGGAGTTAAAAAAGAGGAGGAAAGAAGAGAAGGCAAAGTTGAGAGCTGCACGGATGCAAAATAGGCTTGAATGTGTATTATCCTCAGGCTCTTCTTCAGAATCAAGTGATAGTGAATGTGGGGAGGTTGTTGACATGAGCCGCCTCAAAGCTGAAGGCCTTCCACCACTGCCACCACCCCCACCACTAGTAAATGAATTGCAACCAGTTATGCAAGTAGCAGCGTTAACCCTTCCAAGCACACTAACTCAAGAAAGAAACGCAAGGGAGGCAAAATTAAGTACGGTTTGGAGCACATTGTCCCAACTGGAAGTTGGGAAGACGGCCGAGGAAAGGGGTGCTGAATTTGGTTCGAAGAGGATTGAGGTGTGCATGGGTGGCAAGTGCAAGAAATTAGGAGCTGCAGCGCTGTTGGAGGAGTTTCAGAGGGTAGTGGGTGGCACCGAGGGGGAGGCTGTTGTTGGATGCAAGTGCATGGGCAAGTGCAGAGATGGTCCTAATGTCAAGGTGGTTTCCAATCTTACTGATGGGGGATGTGACAATTCTGTTAGGACGCTGACGCCGACTAATAATCTGCTCTGTATTGGGGTTGGTTTGGACGACGTGGGTTTGATTGTCGCCAAGTTTTTGGGTGATACCGAGAAGAATACAGCTCTGGCCGTTGCACACTAGATCTAGAAATTAGAATAGTTGGTAGTTTGTATAGTTGTCTTTTGATTGGGCTGTTGAGACAATCCTCATTTATTTCAATTTTTTAAATGTGAGATTGCGAGTACTTTTTAGTATTGTTAATGTACACTGTAATATTTGTGGGAAACTTCATTCTGGCTTTTTTTTTAAAAGATAAAAGAATGATTGTGCTACTGTTACTGCCCCTTCAGATTAAAGATGGAGAATGCTAGTTATTGTGCGCGGTCAAGTTGGTTGGTTCATGATTCTGGTGGTATGAGTAGTTTTAAAGGATATAGGTTCTGTTTGGGCTAAATTTTTAAATTTTGGTTTATTTTTGTCTTTTTAAATTTTCTTGCCTATTTATTAAATTTTTAAAATTTTCTGAATTATTTCGATGATATGAACCGAACAGGCTAAAATTTGTTATTAATTAAAAGATAAAAAGTTCATAAAAGACCAAAATAAGGAACATATGTTTATTTTGGCTTTTTTGAATTTTATATATTTTGATAAAATAATTTATTTTTTTGGATTGTTTTGATGAAAGAAAGTCAAAATGAATATTTTTAAAATTAGTCTTAATGGATATATTTTTTAGAATTCTCTCGTTACAAAAAAGTAAAAAAAAAAAAAAATTAAACTAAAATATAAAAAAAATCATAAAAGGCGAAAAACCTTTTTAGTCTAAGGCTAAGTGTTCCACACGTCCACTACTCTTGACGTTCCATTTCAGGAATCATTTTCAAGTCCTGTTTACTTTCGTGCCTTCCTTTTGCTAGAAGTTACTTCGTCACTTCGTGGCGTGTCAATTTGAAAATAGTTGAATTTTAGGCAGTGTTTATTTTAATATAAAATATTTTGACAAAAACAAAAGTAAAATATATATTTTTTTAAAAATTGTTTATACAAAAGATCAAAATTGAGTTACATAAAGAACAAAAAATTATTTATGGTATCTGTCAAAAGAGTGATGACAGTAGTGATGAGATGGCAGCGACGATGATAATGACAGTAGTAGTGGTAGTAATAGTGACAATAGTTATAGTGGGGGTGGCGACAACGACAGTGGCAGAGTGAGTGGTAGTAGAAGTGGTGACGGTGGAGTGACAATGAGGTGGTAGGGTGGTAGTAGTGATAGTGGTGGTAGAATGGTAACAGTGATAATGATGGTAATGGCGACAGTGGCAATAGAGCACTAGCTCTTGTTGTGGTGGTAGAGGCAGTAGAGATGATGGTGTGATGGTGGTAAGGGTGTGGCACTGGAAATGATGGTGTGGTGATTGACAGTATAAAAATAGTGAAGTAGTTTCATTTAAGGCTCTGTTAATTTGTTTTAATGTAAAATAATTTTTTAATAAAGTATTATACCTATTTTTTATTATTTGATTTGATGAAAACACCATAAAATAATTTTTTTGTAAAATACTTTCTATTAAATGGCCAAAAATAATTTATATAGAAATGGAAATAAGTAATTTTTTGTGTCCGCAGAGAAAATGACGGTAATGATAGCAACGGTTGTAAGAACAACATGATAATAATGGAGGTAATAATAGTGGTAGTAATAGTGGTGACAGGGGCATGAGCAGTGGGTGGTGGGTGGTGATGTGAGTAGTGGCAGTGGTGTATGGCTGTAGCGTTAATTATAGTGATGGGGGAGTATGGTTTTTGGTAGTGGCCTTGATGTTGTGGGAGAAAGGATCGTGGCTGCGGGAGAAATGGCCTTGATGTTGTGGGAGAAATGTTGTAAGAACAACATTTCATTATTTTAGTAACAATGAAATGTACTAAAATATTAGTGTATTTTTATTTAAAAGTTTATAGTTTTAAAAAAAAAAAAATATTTTTCATGTACTAATTAAACACCAAAAAATTAAATTTTTTATACAATTATTTTACATAAAAAAAACTTCAATGTAAAATATTTTACATCTGAACAAATAGAGCTTAAAAATTTATTAATTTTTAAAAATCTACTTTTCAAGTACCAACCAACTACCGAAAAACGAAAACAATTTTTTTTTTATAAAATTATTTATATAAAAAAATACTTTTTATTATAAAATATTTTACATTAAAATTAACAGAACTTTAATGCCTACAACCCCGCAGGCAATATTTTTAAAGAACTAAGTGGCCCATACTTACGTTATGTCTAACTAAGTGACACATTGTCACACCCTGATTTTTTTGTAATAATAATCTAAAGAACCTTAATTAATACTTACTTAAATAATTACACTAAATTGCATTAGTTAAGGCAAAAATAAGATTCTCTTTAATTATTCTTATTCCAAAAGTTTATGCCAATCAAGGAAAATGATTTAATATAAGTTAAAACTCATCTTATCAATTCATTTTAGACTTACCGGCATGTTTGTATTTTACTAAAATTTGTCAAAAAGTCTGATGCGAATAGCAACTTGGCTTGTTTGATTTTACATCAAAGGAAAATGATTTAATAAGTTAAAAATCAACTTGTCAATTCATTTTAGACTTGAAGGCATGTTTGCTTTCTACAAATATTGGTCAAAAAAATCTGATGTGACTAGTATAACTTGCTTGGAAGCGAAAAACAGTTCACTTTTGTCACTTTTTCTTACAATTTAAAATTTTTTTAAAAATCATATAAAATTCATTTATACCTAAATGCAATGAAATTTTAATTGGATAAACCTAAATTAAGTTAGCTTTTATATGTGCCAGACCTATGTAAAAGTGTTGTACAGATACAATCAGATTCGCACGTCTTTGTAAACAAGTTCAAAATTATCATATATTGGCAGAAAAATTTATAATTAATTTATTTCAAATTAAAATGAAGTTGGAACAATGCCCAAAATTAAAGAAGAAATAGGACTACTTGCAATAAAAATTAAAATCAAAGCCAAAAGGATGAGAGAGGCTCTGAATTAAAATATTAATAAAAACTCGAAAAGCGACTTAGCTAATAAAGTGAAGAACAACACTGCAGTCCTCGAAAGATTTCATTGTTAAAGGCCGAAATGGGGTAAGAACACTATTGTGCTATATCGAGTTCGGGTTGTGTTACGAATTTTGCCATCGGTCTAATTCGTTTTTACTTTGACAAATCTGTAACAAATGATTATCTATTTTATTCGTTGATATTTTGATCCTTGTTTTTTTGAAGTTGTGGTTTGATATTGCAGTGCACTGCAAAAGAAGCAGAAAATGATGAAAAGTTGTACGCAGTAGCAGGCCGCTTGATAGATCGATCGAGCGGTCCATCGAGCGGTCTTCAACAGCTCCCGATATCTCATCTCTGCAACAAACTATTGCGAGCTTGACTTGACCGATCGATCGGTTCAAAAACCGATCGAGCGGTCCGTACACGCGCCAGATTATAAAATGCAACAACAGCTAGGTTTTTGGCAGCGGTTATAAATAGAACTGCTTAGGGTTTCATATGGATGCCTCTATTATCATAACGTATATAGTCGTTAGAGAGGCTTTCAATAGAGTTGATCAAAGTGCCCATAAGTTAGTCAACTCAACTTGATGATTCAATAAACTTTTGTGCAATCTAGTTTATCATCAATCATTCAAACCCTCAGCGATCTGTTCGCGTTCGTGGAGTCGCTTGAGAGAATTTTTAAGTGTTGAAGTCTGGTGGAAGATTCCATCAATATTGAAGTCCGGTGGTGGGTTACAGCGGCAGTCAAGCACAGGAATTTGTGTATGTGGATTCGGCATGAGTAGGCTTTTAAACATTTGATTGTGGGTACAACGTCGGTTTGTAAGATTCTCTCATAACCAACGAACGATATTATAGTGATTACTTTTTTAGACCTAGAGTGGTCTCGTGATTTTTATCCGATTTGGAATTTTTTACATAAAAATTGCCGTATCATGTGTGATTGTGATTGTTTATATTCTCTGCTTGTGTGTTTGGTGTTTTAGGCTTTTGCAGCGTTTAGGTTATTTAAGAAAATTGATTAGTGCAAAATAGTCTACAAACGAGATTTTCAATTGATAGCAGAGTAGGTCACAAAATTTGTTTTTGTAAAATTTTGGTATGATCCATTGGCTGATTTGCAATAAATGAATTTTTTTAAAGAAGGCGCATTGACCGGTAGACCAATCCTTCTTAACGGCTATAATTACCCATTTTGAAAAGTTAGGATGAGAGCCTTTTTGAAATCTATTGATGAAAGAGTTTAGCTTTCCGTTGTTGAGAATTACAAGCCTCCCACCATTGTTGTTGATGGAGTAACCGTCCCTAAACCCGTGGCTAAATGGGATAGAGCTAATTTTGAGAATACAGGCTAGAATAGTAAATTCATAAATACTATCTTTAGTGAAGTCACACAAGATAAGTTTCATAGAATTAGTACGTGCGACTTGGCTAAAGAAGCATGGGATATTCTTCAAATCACTCATGAAGGAACTGATACTGTAAAAACCTCAAAACTTCAACGTCTTGCAACTAATCTTGAAACTCTTCATATGTAAGACGATGAAAGTTTTGATGATTTTTACACAAAATTAAGTGATATTGTGAATTATTCGTTTAATCTTGGTAAAAGAATTTCGATTTCTAAAATTGTTCAAAAATTTTTTAGATCTTTACCCAAACGTTTCTAATCAAAAGTCACAGCAATAAAAGAGAGTAAAGATATTGATTATATTTTTGTTGAAAATTTAGCTAAAAATCTGCAAATCTATGAGCTAAATTTTCAGAACAAAAAGGTTCAAAAAATTTTGGTATTCTCTTCAGTTCAAGCTTCTACAAGTGACTCGAATGTTGATTTCGACCTTGAGATTATGGCTATTTTTTTAGAAAAATTTTAAAAAAATTTAAAAACTAAAAGCCCTAATCAGGAGAAAAAATCACGAAAGAAACTGGATAAAGAAAAAGCTAAAAATATGTCCAATTTTATTAAAAAATGGTTGAAAGGCCAAATTTCTAAAATTCAAGGTTAGGAATGCAAAGGATATGGGCATATAGTTAAAGAATGCCCGAACTTTTTTAGAAAAAAATAGAAGTGACTCACAGTCACTTGGAATGATAAAAGTGAACCCCACACGAGTGGTGAGAAAGAACCTAATTATGATGATGGTGACATTGTCGCTTTTGTTGCTTTTGTTTATGAGAAATCAGTTGAATCTGAAAAATGAAAAGTCTATAAATGATTCTAAAAAGAGAAAGGTGAAAAGGTAGAGAGTCTGAGGATGATAAAACTCTCCAATAAGCTTATGATAAGCCGTACATTGAGAGTTATTTGTTGACTAAGTACAATGCTAAACTTGTTAAAAAATTAAAATTGTGTGAAAAAAAGAATGAAAGTGTTAAGTAAGAGCTAACTGAAACTGAAGCTCTGGTAGGAAAGTTAAAATCTGATAAACAGATCTTGTGTGAAAAACTTACCCTATGTGAAAAAGAAATAAATATCATGTTTAAGTTAAGTCAGACTAGAATGAACATACTAACTGAACTTGAAAAAGAACTGTGTGCTTGTATTAATTCCAAGAAAGAGCTTGAATGTAAATTTGCTAAACTAGAAAGTGACTGTTTGAATGCTTAAGTTACTTTCAAGAAATTAAATGCAGATACCAAGGCTTTGGATGACTTACTTGGGCAGCAAAAAATTGTGAAAAATAGATGTGGACTAGGTTTTGTTAGTGTTTCTTCAAGCAAGTCGAAAAAATAAAAAAAAATCGGTCAACCAACTCAAGCTAAGTCCGCGCTAAGGTTTGTGAAAGCAGAACCAGCTAATGCAATGAGCTCAAATAGAACAGTTACTGGTACTTCAACAAAAATCAATGAAAATGGGGACATTAGACGAGTAAATTCACCATTTTATATAGAGAGGTAAGAAAGACTAAATTTGTTCTTACTTGTCATCATTGTCGTATTGTTGGTCACATACGTCCATACTGCATTAATTTTAATAGGAATAAATCTTTTGTGCCGAATTGTCATCATTGTAGCAGAAAAGGACACATCAAACCTCACTGCACTAGGTTGTTTGACCAAAATATGTTCATCTTTAATATACCACGTCAACCTAGAAAAATTTAAACTTCTACCCTTGTACCTGTGCCTTTGAAAATTAAGAAAGTTTGAGTAAGAAAGAATGATCTAGACAACCTTTTAGCTAGTCTTAGTCCCTAGTTTGTTTAGTTTTTTCGTGGTTTATTTGTTTGAGTTTTATTTTTATTTTTTTTTTGCCTGAGTTTTTTTTGGGATCATATTTAAAAAAAAATTGTGGGGAACATTATTAATGATTGGGTTCTATTTTTGTGCATTATTTTATTTGGTTGAAATTTCATAATTTAGGCTTTGAAATTAACTACTGCATTGATTGTTGGGCAATCTAATTCATAGTGGATAGAACGCTTTCAGAGATGAGTCTATTCTGTACACCAGTTAACAATGATAGATGCATGGATCTTCTGCTCTTGGGATTATATTTCTATGGGTCTCTCTTATCTTTAAGTTGTTTAAAGGTTTCACAAAATGACCACATAATGGCGACCCACTTGATCTTAATGTTTACATTCCCTCATTCTTTTGTTTCTATATATTTGGCTTGAGAAAATGACTACCTATATAAACCCTATCTTTTTGTACGTGCTAGTGTGCAGTCACCTTGAAATTTGTGCCAAAATTTTCTTATATCTAAGGAAATAGTTACCTATGTGAACTTTATTTTTTCGTTCGTACTAATGTGAAAGCAGCCCATGAAAGCATAAAAAAAGAAAAAAAAAGAAAAAAAAATAAAAGAGAAAAAGAAAGAAAAAGTTTGCAGTCTCCAGTTGAGGGAGAGTTAGCCTAAAGTAAATTGGGTCAAAGCTGGTTTGACTTTGTGACATCCTTGATATCTGATAAATAAATATGACTCACCCATATGGATTCCATGTAGGATTTGATCTTAGTATCTGAAAATGTCTCAAGTCACACATACACTTCTTCAAATAGAATCTATTATGATTATATTCATTCATATATAAATATAGCTTATCTTGGATTCTGTGTGCTTTTTATCAATATGACTAGACTTTGAGGTTTTGAGTGAATAAAATTGTGCATAAGTCTAGCACTTGTCTTTAATCTTGTTCCCTACTCAAAAAGATTTATTTATTTTTTCTTGTGTTTATTTATCAATTCGTGACAAAAGGGAGAGATAATAGAGGGCTTCCAGAGTCATATGTTTGATTAAGGGGGAGTCGTTCAAGGGAATCGTATGTTTGGTTAAGGGGGAGTCGTTTTATTTTGGATATTTTTGTTATTTTGTCGAGTGTAGTTTGAGAGAGAGTATTTTTTTTGGAAGTGTTTTGTTTGTGTTGAGTCCATTTTTTTTGTATTGTTTTGTTCACTTATTCAATTGGAATAGTTGACTTGTTGAGTTTTGTTACAGAATTGCTAAATTGAGAGATTGTTACGAATTTTGACCTCGATCTAATTCATCTTTAGTTTGGAAAATTTGTGACAAATAATTATCTATTTTATTCGTTGATATTTTGACCCTTGTTCTTTTGAAGTTGTGGTTTGATATTGCAGTGCATTGCAAAAGGAGCAAAAAATGACGAAAAGCTACACGCAATATCAGACCGCTCGACAGACCGATTGAGCGGTCCATCGTGCAGTCTTCAACAGCTCCCGGTATCTCATCTCTCCAACAAACTACTGCGAGCTTGACTTGACCGATTGATTAGTTAAAAGGCCGATCAAGCGGTCCCTACGCACGATAGATTATAAAATGCAACAACAGTTAGATTTTTGACAAGCGACTATAGATAGAACTGCCTAGGGTTTCATATGGATGCCTCTATTATCATAATGTATATATCTGTCTGTGGTGTTGGGATTTAGGGATCATTTTGAAAAATATTCATAAATGAGAAATTCAAATAGTGTTTAGAAAAATCCTTTAACACATTGAAAACCAAATTTTGAAAACTCCTTTTGTTGAAAATAGAGTCGCCACTTAATTTTTGAGAAAAACTAAAAAAAATAAAATTGACTACTGATCTTTAAAACGTTAACCTGAGAAAAATGATTCGGGGACTAAGGTACGAATCGGGGAAGGTGTTAGGCACCCCGTTCGCCCAATCGTAAGGTTGGTCTCTACTAATCATCATTGGTTCTTTAATAGAATTTCTCAAATGCATGCAAGTAAAAAAAACTGAGACAAAGAGAAAATATCCAAAATTAAATATAAAAATTACATAAAATATGTACATAACACTCTAAAACAAATAAGTGTCAAAAAAAATCTTGAGTCCTGTGACATGCAATTTTTATCTAAAAGACACATGAAGCACTCCCACATGCAATTTCATCAAAATAATCTAAACTGGCATTGTTCAAATAAAAGAGCAAAAATAAGCTAACAAGATGATAAAATGACCTAAACATGATGTGTTATAAAATAACTTAAACTATACTAAATATGTAGTTAAAGAAAATAACCAAAATATGCATATTGCGAACATTCACTCAGAAAGAATAACATGAACATGATAAGTATTAAAAATGAAAGAAGTATAAGAATTTGTCCAATAAAAGAAAATCTACCTAAAGTATTTTAACAAAGAGAGTTTAATCAAAATATTTAAAAGTAAGAAAATAAAAGTAAAGATGTTTTTTACAAAAGAGAGTTTGAGAAAAAAAAATAGAGAAGAAATTTGTAAAAGAAAATGTACCAAATGAAAATGTTAGAAAAGGTTACTAAAAAAAAACTAACTATTTTACATTTTTATGAAAAGAAAAGAAAAAAAAAGAATAATAGAGTTTTAATTAAAAGAAAATTGCAATTCTATTTGAAGATAAAAATTGGCTTAAAATCTTTTTATAATTTTTTGTTTTAACAAAATAAAAAAAAGTGTTATGATGATAAGGAAAAGAGAAAAAGAGAATGGAGCTTTGTAAAATAAATACTACTATTAAAAGAAAAAAAATACTAATTAAGTTAATTATTAAAAGATAGCTTAAAAACCTTTTTATGATTTTTGAATTTAATGAAATAAGAGAAAAAGAAGGATAAATGGAATTTTTATAAGAAAATTAAAGCTAAATAAAATTTAAAAAATTAAAGTACTACATTATTAGGTGAATAAAGATAAATAATAAAAGAGAAGAAAATAAAATGCTAAAAAAAAATTACATTACTATTGAAAGAAAAGTAAAAGAACTAGAAATTAAAAGCTAAAAAAGGAACATTAATACTAAAAATAAAATAAAATGAAACATTAAAAAGAAAATTAAAAATACATTGAAAGAAAAAGAATAAAGCTATATTACAAAGAAGAGAAAAGAAGAAAAAATATAAATGCTAGAAAAAGAATATTAAACTAATGCTTAAAAAAAAAACATTAAATTAATTAAAAAAATGATGTATTGAAAGAAAAATTACATAAATGGTAAAAGAAATTTTTTTTGAAACTAAATAGGACATTAGTGTTAAAGAAGAGAAAACAAAATAATAATATTAAATTACCTATTAACTAATCCAGAAAAGAAAGAAATGGATAAAATACACTGATTAAAAGAAAAATTATCATTAAATAGGCGCAATATTGACAATTGCAACTATTTTTATGTAACTGCTTTTATTAGAACAATAACGACATTATTAATCGTATTGTTAAATTATTATAGTACTAATTAATGAATTAAAATAAAAAATAACAATGTGCTAAGTATGAGTCCGCAACACGGGTAAATGAATAAAATGAATAAATAATATAAAATTAAATTAATGGTATGAATTAAGTAATTTAAACTAAGCACATTACTTATAAACGAGAATAAAATCTAATAATTTAAACAAATACGTAGATGAGGTAAGATTGTATACGGAATACCTGGATTGCTAAATGAATCCTCAAATTAGGAGAAATAGTGCTTCGGTGATCCAATTATCAGTTGGTGATCCAAGTTACGGCTTTAGGATTTCGGAGACTCGGTTTGTAGTATTTCGGCAGGGCTTCGGCGTCGGGGCTCTGAATTGCTCAGCTTCTCGGCAGAACTTCACTCTCAAAACCTCACATTCAAATTCTGTCCTCGAAAACGTACCAGAGGTACGGTATTTATAGAGTTCTTCAACCAATGAGATGTTGACACGTTTTTAGACACGTTTTTAGACATGTTACGCCATTTGGAGTTGGCGGCCGCCACAATGTGAGTTGGCGGTCGCCATGTTGGAGTTGGTGGTTGCCATGTTGGAAAAAGTTTTACAAGGTTCTACTGGCAGTCGCCATAATGAACATGGCAGTCGCCACCTCTGGCAATAACTTGGGCAACAAGTTATCGATGATTTGGTACAACTTCATTGGTTTTGAAGGTTTTTGATGGTTTTTGATGGTCGAGTTCAATTATCGAGCTTGGATCACTTCCTGAGGATCGAACTGAAGCACTATTTCAATTGTTTTCATCATCAGATTCACCTAAGATTAGTGGGGTCAAATTGGGGTGTTTATAGCTGCCCTTCTTTGATATAACTCGTATAGCAATACGTGATACAAGTTATATCAAAGACCCAGAGACAACAACTATTTGATCAAACCGTTAATCTTAGGCCACAAACACACAAACATGCATATGATGTTGGTCGTACTCGAACTTTTATCGAGTTGCCTACGTACCCCTTTTTGTTAGAGATCAAACCAAAACGTAGTTCCTAGGACAAAATGCAAAGATGCAAGAAATATGATGCAAAATGTAACATGATATTGATGTTAACGTGATGCAGATGCTGAAATGATCGAACAAATTCTAAAGATCGAGTTAAGATCTAAAGGGAGTGCAAGTCAAAGATCGAATTTAAAAATCTAAGAACTCGGTTGAGGGTAAAATAATTAAAAGGATCGAGTTAAGTTCCAAGAAATTATCTTGACAAAAAAAAAACAATCACGAATTGATCGGTCGAGTTAATACCTCACACTTTCGGGATAGAAGCGGGATAAAAATAATTAAAAGACAAATTTATGATTTAAATTTAGATTTATCGAAAAAAAAATCGCGAATTAATAGGTTGAGTTAAAACCTGAAAATTCGAGACAAGACGTGAGATAAAAATAATCAAAAACCTAATTACAGCTTAAAATTAAATTTATCGGGGGAAAGCCGCGAATTAATAAGCCGAGTTAAGACCTGAAAATTCGGGACAAAGCGTGAGATAAAAATATTTAAAAGTCTAGTTACGGCTTAAAATTAAATTTATTGGAGGAAAATCGCGTATTAATAGGTCGAATTAAGACCTGAAAATTCGGGACAAGGCATAAGATAAAAATAATCAAAAACCTAGTTACAGCTTAAAATTAAATTTATCAAAAGATGAACCACGAATTTAATAGGTCGAGTTAAGATCTAAAATTTCGAAATGAGATACGAGATAAAAATAATTAAAAACCTAGTTATAGCTTAAAATTAAATTTATCGGAGAAAACTCACAAATTAATAAGTCGAGTTAGGACCTGAAAATTCGGAACAAGGTATGAGATAAAAATAATCAAAAGTCTAATTACGGCTTAAAATTAAATTTATCAGAAGAAAATCATCACACAAAAAAGAGTGGCAAAAATAAAATTTTATGGATATGCACAAAAACACATAATAAGAAAATAAAATTATTTATGTATTTTTAAAAATTATTTTTGTTAATAAGGTACACACAAAGATGAAATAAAGCACCTAGAATAAAAACATATTAAAATATAATAAACATATCTATAACAACAAAAACCGCCCAAACAGCCCTTAAGAAACCCAAAACGCCATAATGCTGCTCTGACATGGCGGTCGCCATGATGGATGTGACGTAATGGTTGACAACATGGCGGCCGCCGAGACCAAATTCCTCTGACATGGTGGTCGCCAGGTGTAAACCCTACCAACATGGCGGTCGCCATGTGCCTCTTCGCCAACCTGGCGGTCGCCATAATAGAAGGTGGGGGCCGCCAACTCCAAACACGGATAAGGATCTTCGAGGCGTGCGGGATAGGCTCACTTTTTACCTTCTCACTCTCTCTCTAGCCTCCCCGTGCTCTCAAACTCCCTATCGCTCTCTTGTGCTCTCAAACTCTCCCTTCTTATTTCTTCTTGCTTCTTGCATACTCCTCCAAGATGTTTACACTACTTTTCGTGATTCTATTTTTTTTCATGGCGGGCTCAGGCTAGGGAGATGATGACTTGGGGGCGCGTCAGGGCCCTTTTGCTGCTGGGAGCTCCGCCATGGGGGTTCTCGGGGATACATCCACTAGGCAGCCCGCCGGGGGGGTCACTGCTACGCAGCCGAGCGCTGCGATGGATGCTCTCCTTCTTGAGGCAGAGCGTGCCTCTCGCCAGGCAGCCGAGGAAGAGGTGCGAGCAACTGTTGAGGCTCAGGCGGCTGCTGATGTTGCTGCCGAGGCCGCGATGGCTGATTTTCTGGATCCAAACGCTGGAGAGGGTAATCCAGCACCTTTTGACCCACATACCTACGATCCGGTCCCTCATCGCATAGTATACCGCGGGATGAGATGCTACGAGCGTCCTACTGACGCGGTTGCTGCTGACGTTCTTCTCCGGGAGCCTGACCACCATATATCTCGCCAGTGACCTTCACTATGTACCATATCCTTACTGTTTTAAATATCAAAGCATGATTTATTAAACGTAGATGCATGCCTAGGATCCCCCATATGATGATGATGATGTGTTTTGATATGATGATGTTGATGAATGATTTTGTTGATGTAGATAATGTGCAATATTTAGAATTTTGAACTTAATTTAGGTACCTATGCAATGGAGATTGAAACAATTGTAACACTCATGATTTTTTAACAAATCATGAAATAGGGCACTTATTTTATCACGAAAAATAAAGGGTTTGAAAATTTTTATTTTATTTTTAGAAAAATACATAAAACTAAGGGGTTAATTTTTTTTGTTTTTTTTATCCTAGAGAATTTTGGGGAGAATTTTTAAAGAAATTCTAGAAACTTTTGAAAAAATCTTAGAAAAAAATTCTAGAAAAATTTTAGACACAAATTGAAATTTTTTTAAAAATTCTAGAAAATTTTGAAAAAGTTTTAAGAAAATTTTAGAATTTTTTTTTTGTTTTTAGAAAAATTCTAGAAATTTTTGAAAAATCTTAAAAAACTTTTTTTTTTCGTTTATTTTTCTTTTATTTTTTGATTTTTAGAAAAGTTCTAGAAAATTTTGAAAAAGTTTAGAAAATCAAGGAAAATTGTTAAAATTTGGGGCAAATTTTTAAAAAAATTATAGAAAAATCTTAGAAAATCCTAAAAAGTCTTAAAAAATCCTAGAAAATTGTGAAATTTTTTTTTAGAAAATCATAGAAATTGAAAAATAACTTTGAGATAATTCTAGAAAATTTTAAGAAAATCTTAGAAAATGATAAAAAAATTTGAGATAATTCTAGAAATCCCAAAAAATTGAGGAAACTTGGGACAAAATGGGAAAAATACCAACATTTAGGTGGAGATTTTCTTTACTCTTTTTTTTTGTATTCTCTCAATTTTTTTAATATATATGTTATTTGATTTGATTTTTATTTTAACACGAATGGTAGAGATCTGCCTAGCGTACCAGAGCTCAGGGTTCCTAGTCTTTTTCTAGAGTTTGAAAGAACCGGATGGTCGTTACATACACACAAATCTAGGGTTCGAAAATTTACCTGATTTATCAGGGTTTGAGAGAACCGAAGGGTCGTCACATACACACGAATCTAGGATTTCAAAATTTGCTTGATTTATCAAGGCTTGAAATAGCCGAATGATCGTCACATACACGCTAACCTAGGGTTAAGAAATTTTCTTGATTTATCACAAACCTAGGGTTAGGGAATTTGCCTGATTTATCAGGGCTTGAGAGAACCGAAGGGTTGTCACATACACACGAACCTAGGGTTTGAGAATTTATCCGATTTATCAGGGCTTGAGAAAATCGAAGGGTCGTCACATACACACGAATCTAGGATTTTGCTTTCGGATATCTTTCTGCGCTTTGCTTGCTCGATCTGTTCTCTACACATTCTCTACCTATTTTTCTCTTTTCAAGTTGGTCATTATGTCAAAGGTTTCGGAGGTTCTGCCTCCGGAGAGATATTGGAGTGGTATGATGCCCTTCCTGTTCCTAGCCGGGTCATTATTGATACCTCCGGCTTTGCTCGATTCATACCCCTGCTGGGTAGGACGAGCAATAACCAGGTCTGGCTGACGGCCCTTGCTGAGCGGTGGTGGGATACCACAAATACCTTCCACTTTACTACCTTTGAGGCTACTCTGACGCCTCTCAACTTTGCTCTCATCACTGGCATCCGAGTCGGAGGAGCCCCTATCCCATTCGATCCGTCCATAGCTCGGTCCGCCGACGCGCTGCTATATTTCCTTGGAGCCATCCTGCGCAGATAGACAAAGACTGGGTTTGATAAACCTATTTTTTCGAGCGCTTCCACCACTTCCACCGCTTTGAGCCCTGCCACTTCGAGTGGGTCGCCCGGGATTTTTTGATGTATATGTTTGATACCTCCTTGTTTTCGAATAAGGAGAATACCATTCATTTGCATTACCTTGGCGCCCTTGCTCATTTGGACCGGGTTGCTTCATTCGACTGGGGAGGAGCTGCTCTTGCCAGTCTCTATCGATTTATGTGGACACTGACCCAGTTTTCCCAGGAGCTTAGCATTGGGGGATACTGGAGGGTCAGGGAGGTATGATTTAATTCATGTATTTTTTTATTCATTTTCATTCTCATGTTATCCATTATTTACTGATTGACGCCTTCTTCATTGCAGCAGTAGACTTATGAGTTCCTTGGGCTTCATGTCCCGGCGAACTCTGCAGCAAACCTTTTGGTTATTGTTAGGAATGTATACTGAAAAGCCATACTTTTTCTGATCCCTGGCAAATTAATGAGAAATATTTGAGATATTTTTACATTCGTGGTTTCATATTTATATTTGTGATGAATGAATTTATAGTCCGTATATTATGTCCAGTATTTGACTCGGTGCATGCTGCACGGAAGATTGGGTCATAGGTTCTGACAAATTATACAGGTAGGCTCACAATCGCAGTGGACCCGGACATTCTATTGGTACGATTGTAGTACATTGTTATAGTAGCTGGTCTTGACTAGGTCGAACGGGTCGAATTCAGGTATTGGGAATTCGATGTTCGAGCTCGATGTGTTAGTGCACTTGGAGTGTATTGAGCGGGATCAACGGGATGATCAATTCTATA
>JAOTRH010036758.1:0-20536 GCA_034768845.1 Heliamphora exappendiculata
CCATAAATCAGAAGTTAAACTAATTTTTTCTTTTAAATTTGTAAATAAATCTATTAACTCGATTTTAATTTGATCAATTCTACTTAAAATCCTATTTCTTGTAGTATTTTTAGAAAAATGTTGAAATTGCGGAACAAATCCGGTTTGTATCAATTCTTCAAATGCTGGTTGTTCACTCATTGAAAATGGTTGTTCTTGTTTTATTATATAATCAACAACATTTTGCGCGCGGGTTTGTTCGTACGAAAAATTTATAATATTACCAGTTGCATCCCTACCTATTTGTATTTGTGAAGTGACATTAAGAGGTGGATTTTTTCGGTGAATTTCAGCATGTCTACGTAAGTGGCTAGTGCCACTCGATGTGTTACCCGAAAATAGTTTATTACAAATTTTACATTTTTCTTTAAAAGTAACGGTGCCATCATTATTTTTTTCAAAAAGTTTCTCAAAAAATTACTACACATTTGAAGCTTTTTTACTGGATGAATCTACAGATGCAGATGCAGATGAAGCAGTGGGTGGAATGGGAGCATAAGGAGTGGGATTAGAATCAATAGGTGGAAATGTAAAAATATCTTCTTCTTCATTAACGGAAAAAATATTTGGATCCATCGATTTTTTGTTAAAAATTATTAAATTTTAAATCAACAAATAAATTAATTTTTTTAGAGACTAGATTTTTAATTGCAACAAATAAATTAGAGACTACAATTGAAATTGCAACAAATAAATAAATTAGGGACTAGAATTTAAAATGCAAAATTTTTTTTTTTTTTTTAGAGAATAGAGACTAGAATTTTAAAAAATTGAAAATGAAATAGAATTTAATTTTTTTTAAAAATCAATTAGAAATTTTAAAAAATGTATTCAAAATTTAATTAAATATTGTAACAAATAAATTAATTTTTTTAGAGACTAGAATTTAAATTGCAAAAAAAAAATTAATTTTTTTAGAGAATAGGGACTAGAATTTAAAAAAAATTGAATAAAATTAAATTAAATTGCAAAAAATAAATTAAATTGTAAAAAATAAAGCAAATCGAATTAAGGAATTCCGATATTTAATCTTGATATCGATTCTTGATCTTTACTCATTGATTCGTCAACAATTGCACCGAATGGTTTGGTCCGAACCCGAATATTATCGAACCCGAATACCACTGAAAAATTGGAGAGAAAAATTAGAGAGAAGAGAGTTGTTTGGGTGAGAAAAACATGAAAGGGAGCTCCCTATTTATAGGGAAAAAATTGTGTTTAAAAAAAAAAAGAAAAACTAGCCGTTGGCCGGGTTGGGCCGGCCCCAACGGCCAAATAATCCCAGCGGTCAAATTTTTAAAAAATATAATGTCGGCCGTTCATCCCAAAAACTTACCGTTGGAGAGGGAGAGGGCCGGGGCCAACGGCTAGCCCGACCCGGGCTTTGTGGTGGGCTTCATTTGGGCGGGCCTCGGGCCTTTTTTAGGCGGGCTGGAATCGGCCCGGCCCGTTGGGCTTTGACGGGCGGCCCATGCCCTGTCCATGAACAGTGGCTGGCCGAGCCGTGCTTTTACAGTGTCGGGCTTTGGGCGGGCTTCTGGCCCCCGTCGGTCCCTGACCCAATTTTACACTCCTAGTTGGATTTGAGTGGATTCAGGTTTTGGGTCCTAGGGTACTGGTTATAAATCCTAAGTTAAAGCTAGGTTGGGTTTTTGGAATCGGGTCAGGAGGCAATTTGGGCGTCTTCTTCTTCTTCTTCTTCTTCATGCCAGATCGTATCGTGAGGGAGAGAGAACCAGTGTTGTCGGCGAAGGAGACACAGATCACTGAAAGGCCGGGATTCGATCGAAGGGGGATGTCAAGGCTTGGAGCTTCAGCATCTCATAGGAGATCTAGGGTTTAAACTGGATGAGGTTGACCAGCTATGAGGAGAGAGAAAGAAAGAGGGGATCTAGGGTTTGGAAAGAGCCTACTTCGAAAAAATTTACCCTCTGATGGTGATTGACGGTGAGGGTGGCACTAGGGTTGCACATGATAGACGTAACTAGGCTTCAATAATGGTGGTGAAGGCTTGCGGTACACTGGAGCTTGGTTGGTGTTCAGGTCGATGGTGGAGACATTGCGATTGGAAAAGGATGACTAGCAACCGGCGATGGTGCTTGATTGTAATTGGGTTGCCGGAAGAAGAAGGATGACTTTGATGTTAGGATTCTAGCAAAACGAGGCTCTGAATTTTGATTCCAAATGATGCTGGACCAAAGAAGGAGAAAGGGAGAAAGGGAACACACGAGGGATAGCTAGTCTAATTCTTAAACATGCTCAATATAAATAGGCAAAAGTTGATGATTACATCGTTAATTACCTTATTTATAAGCTACCTAAATATAAATTGAAATAATAAATAACCTTAATAAATTAAAATAACCACCAATGATAATTATTAGACCAAAAGGACTTATTTACTTGCGTTGGTCCCTTGGCCTTAACTCGAGGCTACCAAATTGGATGGTGGCTCTCGATCTAGTCAAGAGCTGCATCATCACTCATATTTGAGTTGAAACCTGAAAGTAGTGTGTTTTGTTTCTTAATTCTTTATTTTGTTGAACCTTTTCTCGTTACATTTGCCTTGTAATGGATTCCCCCTTCGTCAAGAGAATCACGTCCACTATCCGTTGCAAAAGGGGAATATATTTTGGATGAATTGATGTTATCTATACTATTATGTATTAAAAAAAAACCTCATTGTCTATCAAAGCCATCGGTAGTTTTTGTTCCCTAAATGCTTTATTTGTGGTGTTTTAGATAAGTTTCAGGGTGCAAGGAACGTTTACAACATGAGGTAGTTACATAATCACTCGGTTCTTTTCTTTTCCTCTCCTTATTTTTATTTTCTCCACCTTTTAATCCCAATTTTCTTAACTCCTATACACAACAAATTCTCTTTGTAATTGATTTGTTTAAGAGTTTTTTGAAAAACATTATGGTGCCCAAATTAAAGTTGAATTAGTTTTTCTCATCACACACGCGTGGGCTCATACTTCTTGTACGTCTAAGAGATGGCTAAATTTATAAAGAACAAAATTTATATAATATATAGATAACAACATTTACACACAGGAGAAAAAGAATAAAAGCAATCGTTTTGCGCTTGTATTAGTGTTTAAAAAATCCTCGAAAAAGTACAGAAGTAGAGAAAGGAAGAAAAGGGGGGTTGAGGTGCTTGTAGTGATGGTTGCCAGGGATTCTTTTTATAGGTCGCTATTGTAAAAAGACTTGAAAGCCAACGAAGGCAGACGTGGATCGGTGTGTGAAAACAGTAGTTACAATGTGGATAGGGGTGTAAATGAACCGTGTCAAGATTTCACAAGCTTGAATTTTTTTGGTGCTGTTCAAGCTTGGCTAGAATTCGAATAACATTTCAATAATTTGTTCGAGCTCAGCTTGTTTAAAAATTGACATCTTTGAACTCGGCTCGAGTTCAGCTCAAATGGCCTAAACGAGCTATCTTGAGCTCGAGCTTATATTCGAGCTTTTTTGCAAGTAAAATCAAGTTCTTTGTCATAAAATCAAGGAATCAATAATAAGTGTATTTATATACGGTCTTAAACAAGTTTTAGGAGCTTTAAACGAGCTTATATGAGCCGAGTCGAATTTGTACGATCTGAACTTATTTAATAAATGAGCTTAATTTTATGTTTATGAACAGTGCATTTATTAAATGAATCGAACACAAACGAACTTTATTCGAGCTGAGCTCGAGTTGTTTATGAACAGTTTGATTTGTTTGCACCTCTAACTGTGAATATAACTAAAGGATAATTGCATATGTTGTATAATTAGTTGGATCATTTTTATGAAAGGAAGTAGTTCAGTCTTTTTTGCTCTATTTTGTGAAGAAACTTGAATGATTTACATGATGAACTTGAGTTCAAAACACAAGTTCTAAGATCTTTGTTTAATTTATTTTTTTATTTTTTGTGGAATGATTGGTGATGCTAACTGTAATTCTAACCTTGTAGGATTTGCCTTCAGGGGCCAATACCTTCAATGTCTCTAAAAAGTTTGATCAAACTAACTCATGTTTGACCGCTTAGTGAGAAGGCCCCCTTTTCATATTAACTTGTGGTAGCGTAGCCAGGGTAAGGTGGGTTGACTTTTGAGGAGTTGGAAAAGGGCTAGGTGGTTGGCACATTTGGCTGTGCTGTGGTTGGTGTGGGGAAAGCGAAATAGGAGGTCTTTTGGCGGGGTTGTCTTTTTTGTCTATATTGAAGGATGCCATTCTTAGTAATTTGTATAGCTGGTTATCTAAGTTTGGACAACATTCTATTTTTGATATGTAGATTTTATAGAGCCTCTGTCTTTGGAATGATTCGCTTTTTGTAGAGGCGTTTTCTCATCCTCCTCTTGCAGGAGTTTTTGCATTCGGGTGGCATTCATCCTCCTCTTGCAGGAGTTTTTGCATTCGGGTGGCATTCTTTTAATGCCTTTCTTTTGTACTCTTGCTTGCTTTTTTAAAAAGGCGCAAGGGTAAAGTGGGTGTGTTGATGTTTCAAATGGATTTAAAAGAGAATTTCTTTTGATTTAATTTACAAACAAGTGATAGGTTGGAAATGTAAATGGTTTATTTTTTTTTCTTTGTAATTATTGCAAACAATTAAGTTGATATGTCTCATGGGTTATATGTGTGACTTTCGAGGAGTTGGAGAAAGGCTTGACGGTTAACACCTTTGGCGGTGTTGTGGTTGGTGTGGACGGAGCGAAATAGGAGCTCTTTTGGCTGGTTGAGTCTCCGTTGTATATATTGATGGGTGCCATTCTCAGTAATTTGTATAGCTAGTTATTTGAGTGTGGACCTCAATCTATTTTTGGTACGGTAGATTTTATACGGTCCGTCTTTGGGATGACTCCCCTTTTGTAGAGGTGCTTTTACTCATTCTCCTCTTGCAGGAGTTTTTGTATACTGGTGAAATTCTCTTAATGCCATTTTTTATACTCTTTCTTGCTTATAAAAAAAAAAGAGGCCAGGGTGAAGTGGGCCCACTGAAGTTTCAAATGGATTTAAAAGACAATTTCTTTTATTTTTAATGTACAATCAAGTGGTAGTTTGGAAATGTAAATTGTCTATTCTTTTTCTTGTAATTATTGCAAACAATTAAGTTGACTTGTTTCATGGGTGTCATGATCGTACTTTCAGCCTATGTTTGGGCTAGCTTTTTTTGTAGGCTTTTTGGTTTTTTTTTTGTTTGTAAAAAAGTAGATGTAAAAATATATAGAAAAAGCCAGCTGAGGCCAAACAAGTAGGCTTTTAAGCAAAAAAGCTCCCAAAAAGCTAGTCCAAACGTAGGCTCAATTTTTTTTACACTTGTTCCATCCTTTTTGTTTGGGAAAAATGTATGATCGGTAGCCTTTCAAGTTCTAACTCGCTGACTCCAATTTTGATGTCTCTAAATATATATTGATTTTATAGATATGCTCACATAAAGGAAAATGAAATTTTGTAAGTTAGTAGTCAGTTTTTTTTCTTCTTCCCTTTTTTCATTATTCCAAGTTGAACTTAAAAGAGAATATCTGCAAATGAGCTGATAAAATCGGTATTGTAATATTAATGGGCATTGTGGTGCTTTAATGAGGCATCTGGTTTTTGCCCTTTTTGATTGAAATGATTCCAAAATCAAGAGAGCATATTTTTGGAGATTATTCTTCTTCAGGAAGTTTTCTCACTCATATATGCTGTTGAGAGACATTTCACGAGTGCACTAATTTCAGTGGATCCCAGCAGAATTCTAGTGATGAGATTGCCTGGGCGATATTACTTCTAGGGGTTGATTTCTTTGTAGTTTTCAGAGTGAAAGTTGTAAGCAAATATGGGATATCTGATTATAACTTGTATAGCCTGTTTCCAGTGTAGTGTAGAACAAGTGCTCAGTCGTATTCGTTTGTGCTTAGAGCCGTGACTTGATATATTTAATTCTATTTATTGTTTTTATCTTTTATTTTTGGGAATGAAGGGTAAATGTGGTCTCAACTATCCACTAAGGGAATGGATCTCCATGGACTTGAGTAGTTGAGTTGCATTCTTCCATTAAGATTGTGGGTTGTTCAATGCCATATAATTTCATCTTGTGATAATACCGAGTTCATCTATTACCCATTTATTATTAACTTTCTTCTTTGGGAAGTGCTAATTTCAAGTTAGACAAAGTTGACATATGCCATAGGTTTCCAACAACAAACTTAAAGTTGGGTGATCGGTAGAATAGTATGAAGTTTAGACTATTTAAGTAGTATGCTCAAAGCACGAGAAGTGAGGTGTGAACTAAAATAGTTATTATAAGTTTCGTGTTCATATTACGTTGTTGGCATAGGAATTTTGTTCAGACTTGTTTGGTAGAAAGAATGATGGGAGCTCAAGAATTTAAGTATGAATAAGGCTTAAGTTTGATTCCCATTTAATTACTCAACTAGGAATGTTTGTTTAGAGTGTACATCTTTCGAATTCCAATATTATTATGAACAATGCTGAAAGCAATTTAAAATATGTGAATTGTCTAAAAAATGTGAATTCCTTGACATATCATTCAGCCGGTTTGTTTAGAGTGGACATCTTTCGAATTCCAATATTATTATGAACAATGCTAAAAGCAAATTAAAATATGTGAATTCCAAGAGTGTGTTTTGACCATGAGCCTATGGATCTAGTATTCGAAACACCAATATTGACTAAATCATATTACTATATTGGACCATGAATATGATACAAGTTTTATCAACTAGTGACCATTGAAAAACTAGAAGATAGTGATAGAATATATGATTGAATTATTACAAAGGAACAAAGTTCCTTTCTTAACCCTAGAGCCAAATGTGAGCCGAGGCGCAAGGGCCTTACTTGACATGAATGAGGCACTCCTTTTGAGCCTTGAACTTTAGGCTCTTTTTCTTCTTCTTCTTTTTCTTCTTCTTCTTCTTGCACCTTTAACAACTATGGAAGATCCATGTTTTCGCAAGGTCCACAAAAGACTCAACTTAGGGTCTAAATCTTTCCATACTGCAACACAAAGAAGCACTTAAAAATAGGCTCCGCATCTCATAAATAGCTCTTCCTCGAAAAATTGATGAAGATTTCGTTACCTAGATGTATGACGTCAAGCAAGGAGAAAAGAATTCGACACTACAATGATATATGCTTCCCAAGTAAGACTCTATTTGGCTTTTATCAAAAACTTTGGCATCCCAAACCTTGGTTTTTAGGTTAGAGTAGAGGTTTAAGTCTCCAAGTGATGAAGATTGAAGATATTTCGAGGTAAGCAATTCGCGTTTGGATTCAATCTCAAGTATATTTCCATGGTATACAAAATTTCCTTCTCCAAATTGCACTAGTTTTTGATCTTCTTGACCTAGATAAGAGCATCTCCAACCCAAATCTTTAATTTAGAGAATCTATAAAATATTTTAAAAAAAATTGAATTTAAAGAATGTTATTATTCATTCAAATTCCAACCATACATCTCTATTTTTCTCTCTAAAAAGCTCCCTTAAGAGCATCTCCAACTCAAATATTTATTTTAGAGGATCAATTTTCTTTAATCAAAAAGTGGATTTAAAGAATGTTACCATTCAAACTCCAACCGTACATCTCTATTTTTATCTTAAAAAAACCCCTTTCAATATTAACATTCAATATTTCCCTCCAACTATTTTGCTTTTCAATTTCTATTATATAAAAGGTTTACCTACTGCGAGGTTCACTTAAATTTTTTGAAAGTATATTCATGCCACCATCAATGTTTACAGAACCTATTTCTTCAATAACAAAGGACATGTTGATGCCACCTGTTCCTTATTATGTGGAAGAATTGAAAGAAGGGGAGGAGGAAGAAGAAATATTACTTCATTTATATGTTTCCAATAATACCATCATATATCAGTATCTTGAAGAGGACCAAACAAGGTAGGCTCAATTCCTAGGCACGTAGTGATCAATTGAGGGAGGGAAGAAGGCCTTGCTCGACAGTGGAGAAGTTAAATCTTCTTCGTGGACGAAGTTTGGTGCATAATGTCAATATATCTTTTATTGATTAATTATTATTTTTTAAATTTTATTAAATATATTCAATATTAGTCTTATAAAGGATATAATTGTATATATTTGAAGTTATATATATTGTGGTAAAATACAACAAAAAGTATAAAGGATATAGTCGGTATTTAAATTTGAAATAAAAAACTCATGAGGATAAACTATAGCCTTTAAAAATAAATAGTAAAATAGAGATGGTTCTCTATAATTTTGTTTTTGATACACTAAATATAGAGCATCGAATTGTCAATCTCTAAAATAGAGAAGGGTTTAAAGAATCGGTTGGGGAGAGTTTTTACTCTGAAATGAAGTTTTAGTGTATGGCTTGGAGTTGCTCTAAGCCTTTGTATTATCCTTAGAATACAGTTATGTTGAAATTAATGTGATAGCACAAAAATTGAGAAGCATTCAATTGGGGCTTGAAATGTCCCAAAAGGTTCAAAAAACGCATACAAGCGCTTCAGCCAAGGCTTTTTAGTCTTCCAAACCTTTTTTGCTCGATGAGCTCGTGAGCCCCTCATGCTTGGAGGGGCCAAAACTAGTGTTACGCTCAATAAGCGGGTCACATCTAGTGGGACTTTGTAGAAATCCTAGTTAAGTTTGATTTCTTAACCCATAACCCTATAGAAATGCTGTTTAAACCTTTAATAGGGCTAATTCTGGATTTGAGTATAGCCCTATCCTTGCCATGGCTTTCAATGGTCTACATTTTTCTAGCTCATTTCTACTTAAAGATGAGACTTATATTGAGGAACTTTGATTTCTAAAACCTTCTCCTATGGTTTTGCAAATCCACTCACATCATATGTTCCATGATCACTCGTTTTGCATTGGTTGATTCAACTATCTAATTGATTGTGATTGGAGCCGCGTGGAGCAAAGATACAGACAAGAGGAGGATAGCAAAGTCAAGAGTCGCTGGTGGAGTTCGAGCGTGAAGGGGGAGACTTTAAAGTTAATGAATCCTAAGTTTGAGCTGTGAATCATTTACTTGAGCCTTTGTATTTAATTCTTGATCTAGTGGATTATAAGATTATTTCCAAGGGTAGGGTGGCCCTTTATTTATTTATTTTTTATTTTTTTATTTTTTAATCTTAGGTGATAGTTGTTCCCAATGGGTTTTGATGTATATTGTGGTGGTCATTTTCTTTATTCGAATAATGTGGGATTGAAATGATTTGTTTTGATATTGAAATGGTTTTTCGAATTAAGCACACAATCAGTTGTTAAATTAAAATTGACAATTGAATTTGGGTTTGGCCCTTTTATATGCAAACAATAAATGGCTTCATGATTTAAATTCGAAAGAAGGTTCTTAGAGTATATGGACTCTTATGAAGCATTGACTATTTAGGTTAGCCATGAGATGTGATGCGATCTGTGTTATAGAAAACACTAATACTCCAATGCTTTAGTGATTTGTGTTTTGGAATGCATTTTCAAACATGGTATACCCTCGTTCTAAAATAGTGAATTTAGTGTTCCAAGACGATCTCCAAATTCATTTCTATTTGTTTCCCAAACATTTTTTGTAGAATAAAAAAAACAAAATGTAAAAAACTCAAATCTAGAGAAAATGGTGGTTTGACAAGACAAAATGTTAAAAAATTTGCCACAATGTTTCCCAAAAATGTCACAAATAGTTTAAAAATCATCCTTTATTTTTTGGGATGCTTACCCATTGAACACTAAAATATAAAAGTTTACCCCTATCAATCTATCATACCAACAATTTAAGGCATTTGGCATCTCACTTCTCATTCCTCTCTCTCATTGCTCTTTCTCATATTGGTGTGACTGTGTTCTGGGTAACATAATATAGAGTCGTCGTTTTATATATCTAGTCGAAAATCATATGGTAAACATGATCTTATTTCAAATCACCGTATGATTGAATGTTCTTTCATAGTGAGTGAAGTGTTTGTGCTCTATCTTACCTATTGACACTATTTGGTTAGCAAATACAAAAAAGTATCAAGAAGTCGATTTTTAGGCATGTACGAGGGTGGATTGGTTCGATGGTAAGGTAGGCAAAAATCCTTCCTTTCTCAAATTAACAATCGTGAGAATAGCAACTGATTCTATCACTCAAATAAAAAACACTACTTTAGTGGGCACTTCTGACTTCCAAACTTGCTTTAGAGGAAAATAAACAGTTGCCTCTGCCAAGTATAGGAGAGTACAAAGATTTGACGACAAACTTTCCCTCTTTTGGTGAAAATAGAAGATCTAATTCCTCTACAAATGCTTCTAGTGGTTGGTTGATTCCTTACTAGGTGAACCCAAATTTATTTATTTATTTATTTTGATAAATAAATGTATTTTATTGCAAGGCTTTAAGGGGATGTCGCCCTAAAAAAGTGAAAAATCCCGTACATGAAATCCTCAATTTTGTCAACTGATATGGGCACTACGCTCAGAAAGCCAACTATACAAATTACTAGGGAGCACACTCTTTACTCTATGGAACGATGTCTCAATCCTGTGAAAGAATCTCCTATTTCTCCAACCATATCAGCTACATCATGAATAAAGGGAAGAGAACCCACGCCTTTCTCTTTCTGTTATGAACTTTCCTCCCCCAACTCGACAAAACTCCACCCATCTCCTTCTCAAAGACCCACTCCACTCCAAAACGCATAAGACAAAGCTCCATAAGTTCTTGGTAACCGCACAATGGATTAGAAGATGATTAATTGATTTTCCCACCTTACAAAGACAACACCAGTTTGTTATCGTAACACCCACCAATACTAGATTATCTATGGTCAAAATCTTTCCATGAATAGCCATCCAAGAAAAAAAGACACCTTAAAAGGGGCATTCGCGTTGCGCACGTTCATCCACGGTAGATAAGTTCCTCTACAACTCAGTTATCAGAATTATACGATTCACGATACGTATTGTATGATTTGATTCGATACATCTAGCATTCGATTCGTGTCGGTGGAATGAATTGGCGAAAGCAAGAATAGTGCGATTCACGATATGTATCACACGATTCGATACGATTCAGTTTGATAAATTAATGAATCGATTCAACACCAAGCAAGTCTTGATTCTTGTTTCTTCTAACTTATAATTTTACATTGTAGAGACTTGTCATACGTCACTTTTCTAAGTCACCTAACCTTATTTATATATTATAGATGTCTATTTACCAAATAGTAATTGGTTTTGGATCGGATGGCTATAAATTCAAACATAGTATGATTAGTATCAAAGTTGTGTGGGCTGGTTTCGCGAGCGACAGTGCGGGGGAAGATTAGAGACATCCCACTTCACTTTTTTAAGCCATTCAAGTTTAATTTATATAATTTAGAGATTTCTTCACGCATTGCCAATTGATTTTGGGTTGGATGTCCCTAAATCTAAAAATGTGTTTACGAATTGTTATAAATCATAATATAATTAATAATGCAATATAGGATCAATGATCACGATAAAGCTCAGACCTACATTTCTTGTCCTAGATGCAAGCATCTTACCTATTACACTATATGTTCACAGTTCAAAACAAGTTTTTTATTGATTCATGATTAAACTTTTTCATATTTATAATGCATCTATAATATTTAACTAATTTTAGATATATATTTTTTTATGTATTTTAGAAATTATAACCGAATATTTACGATTCATAATTTGATACGATTTACGATTCGGGAAAAGGTAATTCGATTCACAATTCGATTATCAATTTGACAACTATGCTCTACAGCTCAACAAATGCCTGCAGAAAGACTTTAATGTAAAACACCCTGAGCAATCTCCTCTCCACCTGTCAAAATTTACCCCATCTCCACTATATTATGATAATAATGAGTTCCCAATAGGGCTAATAGTTGGTCCAACTCCAGTCTGCACATTCCTTCTCAGGCTAATATCCGTCCCAAAAGCATTAGTCAACATCCCTCTGCAAATAATCTGCCACCACAACCCCTCTATTTGTTGCCAAAGCAAATATAGCCGAAAAAGACCTGCAGAGTCTCATCGCCACAGAAAACTTAAAGCGTGAAATTGAATGTGGACGATATGAACCTAGAAATTGACCTTAGGCCAACTCATTTATTAAGTGGATAATATGAGCGCCCGTATCTGGTGACTCGAGCTTGAGCTAATCATGAATTTGCTCGTTTCATGGTATTCGAAGATGGATTGAACTAAGATGAGCTCAATTTATGCACATTCAAGTGTAGCTAGCCTTGTTTTTTTTTTTTTTTTGGTAGGATCTTGAGCTGAGGATAATTAATTGAACACTTGTCCAAATGTAAAAATAAAAACTCAAAATTGGAAAGAAGAATGTTCTCGTCAGAGGAAGAACTCACTCAGAACCAGAACCAGAACTAGAACCAACCTGTGATCTAGGTTGGGGAGGTTTCCAAGTTGGCATAGTTCCATTGATGAGACTGGCCAGCACCTTGTGGCCCGGAATGGTAGGTCAACATCCTTGGGAGGTGGTCAAACCCTAGTTGAAGAGGAAAACCTGTATACCAACTTCTACATAGACTAAAGAGGCAAGCACCTTTGGATTATTTTGTGGAAGAAATCTTGGGCCTATAAAGAGTGGGATTTGTGCTCGTGGAAATTATCGAGTAATAGAAGACGAAAAAAACGGCTTGAAATTTTGTGAATAATAATGCGAAGTTGACCGTACTGTCACGACCTTGGATTTTTCAAGTTAATTGTGTGGTACTTAGAAAATCACAACCCGACTTGTCATGCTAAATAAGCCTAACTTTCCCTAACTTCTAAGAATTTATGAGTGTAGAAAGAGAGAGCTAAAACTCTCTTTTTAAGTTTGGAAGTGTTTTACACCAAAAAGGATTTTATAATTGAAGGAGATGGTTGATGCTTGGCCAAATGAGGCCACCCCCTTTTTATAGGCACCTGCAAATACAATAAATGGCTAAGATCTTACCAAGTGTCTAACGATCTAATGGCTAGGAAAGTTCTTGAACATACTCAAGAAACTCCCCACTTTCATACAAGAATGTTCTAGATCCTACTCTAGATTTCTTTGTCCAAGTCTCTGGATACTTACTAGTGCTAGATATGTCTTGAATTCTTTAGGTGTCCTTGGAATGTTTGGACCTCTCCGAAATACTTTGGGCACTTGAATGTTCTACTGCATGCTAGGGCCTCGTTTGGCAACCTGGCTTTAAGCTGGGTTTTTTGGTTGAAGTCATTTTAAGTCAAATAAGCAAAAAGTTTCTTTGGTCTGTAGGGGCGACTTTAAGCCAAAAGGCAATAAACCAATAAGCTTGACTTAAAGCGGTTTTAAGCCAAATGGCAATAAGCTTGCCTTAAAGTTATAATTTATTAAAATTTAATTTTAGATAATTTTATATTAAATATGGGTCTTGTTTGATAGATTTTGATGAGTAGATTATAAAAATATAATTTTTATAAAAAATAGATGTGTATAATTATAATTTTTTTTAAAGATATATGATTTTTTTAATGTAAAAAGCAAAAAAGTTAAAAGGCTAAAAGTCTTTGGGTTACCAAACGAGGCTTTTTGGATTTTAAGCAAAAAGGCAAAAAGCCCGGCTTAAAATCAGTTGCTAAACAAGGCCTAGACCCTTCTAGGATGGTCTAAAATCTTCTACAAGTCTCTCTTGTCATGATCTTGACTTCTCCATGTTTGAAAGTTAGCAACCCGTGACATTTTCCCCCACCCAATCTGATGACGTCCTTGTCGCATTCCTCTTGAAATCTTCATATACGATTCTAGAATTGCAACAAGTCTTCTGCTAACTCCAAACTAGCCTCGCTGTTTGGCAATCTTTTCTATTTCACCAAGTATTCATGGCTTTGCGGGTGGTCCGTCCTTCGGATGACTTGCTCCACAAGGATGCACTCTTCGTGCCGTTTCTCTCCACTTGCATTACTTGTTGTCATTGGGTAACTCTTTGTGTGGCTCTCCATATCCTCTTGCTATTATGATCCACCTCTCTCTTTGAATGCTTCTTGTTCCTTCCCCTTCCCTTCTTCGAACATTCCTCAAGCCGCATGTCAGATAGAATAATGGCACTTGAACTTGTTCTTGTAGGAATCATACATGGTCCTCCCTCTAAGATGCGCACTGCATTAAGATGAGGAAGTAACACTACATTGTATTGTCGTAGAAACTACATACCTAGTCCAATGTCATAGTCATTAAGCAGCACCACAGAGAAGTCTTCTCTCCCACTCCACGTGCCAAGGTGTAGTTCTACCCTTTGAGTTTCACCATCCAATGGCCTTGGCTTGGTGTTTATTGTCTTGAGTGTTACTTGCCCTTTCTTTATCTTCAGTCCAAGCCGTGTTTAGCTTCACCCCCTTTGATGAACTTATGTGAAGCACTCATGTCTACCATGACTTAGGTATTCTTTCCATTGATGTAGGCATCCACATACATCAATGACTTGTCTTTCGCATCTGTTGGCATTGTACTGGCTTTGACAGCATTGAGAAGCTGAGGAGATCCCATGTGTGCTTGCTCTTGATTCTCCTTTTTAGCAATCATGGCATTACGGGATACTCTTTTAGGACACTCCTAGCCCAATGCAGACCATCGCATATAAGCAGTTGGTTTTGGGGTTGCACCTGTCCTGCTTGCCTTTGCCCTCTTTGTCCATAGGGTTTTTCCCAATCCCTTTTGTCCGATGATGATAACCTTTATCCTCATCTTCCTCACCTTCACTATAATTCCCCCTCGATGTCTTAGCCTTGTCAATCTTATTGTACTCTATTAAAGACTCTGCCACTGCCATAGCCTTTGCAAGATCTTGCACAACGCGACAACGCATCTCTTGCTCCGTCATGACTGTAGGTTATCAAGAAGTTAAATAATAGGATAGCTCCTCATCAGTCATATTCGGAATCTCCAACATTAGGGTGGAAAATTCGTCCACAGTCGTGAATAGATGTGGTATGCTTTAACTTATTCATGTTTTTCTTGATTTGGTAGGCCACACCCTCATGGTAGAATTGTTCTTTTTAGTTATTTTCTTAAAATCATTTCTAGTATCTATGGTGCACATACTCATGCCTTTTGCGTCATCATTGAGTTGTCGTGTACGTGAGGTAAATGATTGCGGTCCTTAGTTTAGCACCTTTGTCCGTAAATGCCTTCACCTCAAAGAATCTCTCCGTGCTATAGGTAGTTGTCCACCTCCTTGGTACCCTGTTTCCCATCATAAGGTTTCGGTTTTGGCAACTCTTCCTTAGAAATCCTTGCCAAGGCCACAACTCCCCCGGCTATATCTTCTTGCAAATAACCATACCTTGGTGCAGCCCCTCAAGCGAGCTTCGATGTTTGTGAGTATTGCCAATACCTTTTCTTGGAAGGTCTCATTGCTCTGCTAAATGTCATGCACAAAGTTGACGGTAGCAAGCATGCCATCCTTGAGGTCCTTGATCTCCCCCTTGAGATCCTCCACCTCCTGCTGCAAGCTTTGTTCAACAGTCAAGCAGATCCCCCGAGTTGGGCACTAGAAGCTCTACCTCTGCAAGTCATGTATTCATAGCTGCAACAGCAAAAGCATTATGAGGCATTTCCTTCCTCCCCTTAAGGTTGGCATACCTCCCACGGACTTGCTCGTTTATCACCTCGTCCACGCCAGATGACATCGTGCTTTTTCTTCCTTAGTCACGACCCTTCGTAACTTGCTTTGATACCAAGTGGCGCGACCTTTGATTTTCCAAGCCAACCGTGTGGCACTTAGGCATTCACAACCCGACTTGTGATGCTAAGTAAGCCTAACTTCTAAGAATTCTTCTAAGTTTGGAAGTGTTTTACACTATAGAGGACTTTACAACAGAGACTTGGTTGGTGCCTTGGCCAAATTATATAGGTACCTCCAAATACAATGAATGGCTAAGATGTTTCCAATTGTCTACGATTCAACGGTTAGGAGAGTTCTAGAACCTTTAAATACAAAGAATGGTTAAGATCTTTCCAACTGTCTACGATCTAACGGTTAGGAGAGTTCTAAAACATACTCTAAAAGCTTCTCACTTTCATACAAGAATGTTCTAGATTATACTCCAGAATTCTCTATACAAGTCTCTGGATACTTACAAATGCTAGATATGTCTTGAATCCTCTAGGCTTTCCTGGAATGTTCCGGACCCCTGCAGAATACTTTGGGCACTTGAAGGTTCTCCTACATGCTAGACCCTCCCAGGAGGGTCTAAAATCTTCTACGAGCCTCATTTGTAATGTTCTAGCCTTCTTCATGTTTGAAAGCTAACAGTCCATTACAGTACGCTCCATAAGCTCACTTCCCCACCCTTTGTCAAATAAAGATGTTACCCAAAGGATAAAACCTATATTCAACAGAACGCTGATGGGACTTCACTTAACTAACAATTCATTCTCAGAATTGGATTATTATTCTCGGTAATCAAGGCATCTGGCACTATATATGGACCCACAGGCCGAACGGTCCAGACACAATTCATTATGCATAAGTTAGCACTCGAGCACTACAACTTTCTTCTACTTGATATTTTTTGCTGACTTAGACATCGTAGTGGTTGCAACTGACCTCTTTAGGAAGCACATTGCTTGCGGTGCTATGTTTGGAAGAAGTTAAGAAGGCATTGCTGTGGTCATATATTCTTGGGGATTGTGTCATCAAATGTATGGATATTTTCCTCATACAGTTCTCTTGGATTGAGAAGCACTATTCAAATTTGCATTGTGTGTATGGGAACATTTTCCTTTTGTGAAAGCACTAACTGAGGATGTTTATTTATAAAGCAGGCTATCTTATGCACAAACCTATTACATGATATGAAAACAAAACTAGATAACATCTCTGTATTGGTTTTCACTGACGGGTTACCATGTTGTTTTTATACACATCTAGAAAGACGAGCAAGAGTTGGATGGTTGAAAGAGTCGATGCTGATAGTGGAAGTTTATTAGCTTGTTTTGTGCTTATAAACATTTGCCACAGTAATCATTAATTTGTGGAAGAATCGAAGATGATGTGAAACAAAGGGATTCAAATGAATAGTCTCGAGGATATGCATAATGAAGTTACTCTGATCTCTGACAGCTTAAGATTTTCAATGACAGCTTAAGATTTTCGATGAGTACTCAACCATGTGTTCAAATCTAATCGCCTTCCCTGATAATTAAAATATTTGCACACGTTAAGCTCGCTTATGGAGGAGAGCTAAGCTACATGCAATGCAGTTATAATACCTCTCTCTCTAATAGTTCAAGGTTTTAGATGTGATTTCAACAATATAACAAATAGCATATGCTGCTGAAGCTTCAATGACCTTTTAACTCAATGTGCATGCTGAGAAGAAGTACAATGTATAGATTGTCTAACCATAATTTGTCAGAGACTGGGTAAGATGCTTTTTTACTGGTCAATATGTGACTACACAAGAGATGTGAATATTTATACCTTTCACTAAAATGGGGATGGATAGATGTTGCAGTGTAGGACGTATGTTTGATTTCTAGGGCCTTGGCAAAGATCCAATTCCATAGAGCATTTTCTTTTCCCTTTCTACACAGCAGTGACAGTAGGGAAACTCTCAATACTGTTGGCACCGAGCTTGACTAGCTTTTGCTAGGCGAGTAAATGGGTGGAAATCCTTTTTTACTCTGGAACCCCCAAATAACTGGAAATGTATATTGGAACTTCAGCTTATACAACGATGACATTCGTGGATGAGTTCCCATTTTACCGAGCCCATCAGTTTAGTTTAGGATGGAGCCACATACGATCTTTGCTGCTTCTGCCCTGTCTGGTTTACTTGTCTTCTCCTCATCTGAGAAAGCACCACAAATCATTTGGGGTGCTACTTAGTTCTCCTTGTTATTAATTCTAAATCATTTGTTGCTATGCTTGTTATTGAGTCTATCTTCTCTAATTAATGACTTTATCATCCATTTGGTTTCTTTTACATTTCGTTGTTGCTCATATTTTTACGTCTTTGTCATTGTGGCAGCACCATTAAGTGGCCCAATGGTATATGCAGAAGCTTTGGGCAAGAGGAAGCACACCACCAAACCTTACAAGGCGAAAGACCAAACAAGCAAAGATAAATACCTTTTTAAGCGGAGGGATGAGTCAAATGAGCTCAAAATCCAGCAAATGGGGCAAAAAACTTCGTTTATGCAGTCATCTTATGTTGAGGAGACCATGGAATCAGCAGCTGGGGATTATGTTATGCAAAAGAGGGATCCAGCGGTCTCTACAAAGCAGCAGATTCTGCCGAAACTTGAGCGGATCGTAGAGACTGGGATGAAGACCACTTCAGCCTCAATTCGAGATACAGCTGGTGCGGAAGTAGTAGTGGTAGAAGACAAACCTGTTGTTGCAAGACTTAGCGTGGCTAGTTCATTGGCGAGTGGAAGACAGGCTCCCAAAGAGAATTTTCCCACAATCATGGAAAATTCTGGTTTGTCAGGGAAAGAGGCATCCCATGGTGGAATAGATGACGTGCCTTGTGCTTCAGAACCAGGCGAGACGACAATTAAGAGGTCTAAAATGGTTGAAGGCTTCCAGCAACCTCCAAGTTTAGCAGCTGTAGTTGAAGAAATTCATGGGCGGGAGGAAGTTCATATACCATTAATTGATGGAAACTTTCAAAGTCAGGATGCAAAAATGCGTAGTGACACAGGGGCAAAGAAGGCCAAGCTTGTTAAATGTCATGTCGGGGAATTGGTTTCTGAGAAATCTGTTCCAGGGGAGAAGAAGAAGAAGAAGAAGAAGAGAGAGAAAGAATTGGGCATGGAAATGAGCTTTGATGGTATCCAGAAGAGGGCTGCTGCTGGAAAAGGTGATGCGTCTGCCGGGAGAGTAACGGGAAAATCAGTCCAGGTTGAACTGCCTCCAAGAGAGGACTTTCAAATAGAGCATCAGAAGAAAGAAGTTGGAGCCAGAAGCTCATTGTTGCCCGATTCTCTTGGAAGCCGACCGTTGGTTGGAATGGGGAATTTTGAGTTCAAGCTTCTACAGTTACTGAGTGATTTGCAAGCCCTTGCCCTCGATCCCTTTCATGGTTTGGAGAGAAGTAGTCCTGCAGTTATACGGCAGGCTTTTTTGAAATTTCGGTCTCATGTTTTCCAGAAAAGCTTGGCCCTGTCAACCTCAGATGAGATGGAGTTTAATGAGGTTAATGTCTCTAAACCTCCAGCTGGTAGTACTTCTGTCTCCGACTTTTCTCCCCGTGAGAATCTCAAAAATGTACCGTCTTTGAAGGCACCAAAACCTTCAGTCAGGCCTGATGACCCAACAAGAAGTGGCCGGAAACGTGGCCCGTCTGATCGTCAAGAAGAATTGGTTGCAAAGAGAGTAAAGAAAATTAGTGACATTAAGTCTGTGTCTGTGGAGAAGGCTGCTCAAAGAACTCCAGAAGCACAGCGAGATGGAAAAGAAATTGCGGGTTCAAGAACCCCCCTCAAAGCAAATTTTGTCAAGAAAAATGAATCTCCAGCAAAGGCACCTGAACCCGCTACACTGGTGATGAAGTTCCCTCCAAACACGGCGCTTCCATCTGGATCTGAGCTGAAGGCTCGGTTAGCTCGTTTTGGGCCACTGGACCATTCGGGTACCCGTATCTTCTGGAAGTCCTCAACGTGCCGGGTGGTGTTCGTTCACAGAGCTGATGCGGAGGCGGCACATCGGCATCTTACAGGAAACAATACATTATTCGGCAACGTAAACGTGAGATCTCATGTACGGTTGTTGGAAGTGATGGCACCTGAATCAGAAAGCAAGCCCCAAAGAGATGATGGCCTGATCGAAACCCTGCCGTTTGGGGGTTCCGCAGCAGAGCAACGGCCCCCAGCTGTGGCGGCTCTCCGACAGTCGGGGGTTCAACTGAAGTCGTGTCTGAAGAAACCGATGGGTGGTGATGAGCCGGTGACAGCTGCCGGCGGCAGCAATGGCAGTGGCAGAGGGACGACTCGTGTAAAATTCATGTTGGGTGGTGGGGGAGGAGAAAGTAGTGGGGGTGAACAATTGATGATTGGTAATAAGAACAACTTCAACAATGCTAGTTTTGGCTTTGCAGATGGGGGTGCATCATCTTCTTCTTCTTCATCTCATGGAATGGATTTTGTTAGTAAGAATTTTCAAAAGGTCACTCTTCCGCCTCCCCCGTCCCCTATTCTTCCCCTTCTTCCTCCTCCCCCTACTACATCTCCATTTCCAAATGCGCCGCATTATGCCGAATTGATACCACAAAATGCGCCGAGCTCGTTGACCAAGAATGACATTGCCGAGGAGATGCTTAGACTTCTTACGAAGTGCAATGAGGTGGTAGCCAACTTGGCGGGCTCTCTGGGCTATGTGCCTTACCATCCCCTCTGATTTGGAATTTTGCAAAAAATTTTGAAAGGAATTTGGTTAACGAATTGGAAAAATTTGGGGAGGTTTCCCATGCTGGCTGTTGCATGATAGCTAAGGTGGGGAGAATCCTCACTCTAAAACAAAGGACGTGGGGCGTTTTTTTTCC
>JAOTRH010036768.1:0-20535 GCA_034768845.1 Heliamphora exappendiculata
AATCGTGTACACGGAAAGATATTTGATTCTTTCAGATCATGTGACTTTCGAAATTAATAAATTTATTTTAATTAAACCTATTTTTATAACCTTCAAAAATGTTTTAAAAATCTAAGTAGAAGAGTAAATTTATTCACAGCTAAATCCCGCAATCTCCATCACCAGTTTGTAGGCGATGCATTTAAATCCTACGTGTTGACAATAAGGGCTTTCTCTCCAACGGACAGATTAATTGTGGTATCGCTAGTACAAACCTATTTTAGGGATAATTCTGGATAATTATTAGTGTGGATCACTTCTCCAACTGAAGAGTTCATTGCAAAGCGATTAATTTGGGATTAAGTGATGGTTAACACTTAATTGTATATAATAGTATTCTCTGCAATGAGTCACTGCTATTATATACTGGACCGAAACTATGCCAACTATTTAATTTTACTTGGCATGGCCAGTTACCTAAATAGTAAAATTGAAAAGAATTGGCCTGTCTGGTTCGATGAAGAATAGTAGACGTCCACCCATCGTGGCATACTATTCTCAGATGACCAGGCTGCATGCGAATTAATTTTAAAATAGTAGAGAAAACTAAATTAAAATAAATTTAAAATTTTGCTCATCATAATTAATGATTTTATTTAATTATGTGATTCTCAGGATTAAAATGAATTTCAACCCACTCGCTTCAATACTCAAAGAAAACAATCTTACGGAACCAAATTTTATTGACTGAAAATGTAACTTAGATATAATTTTAATTACAAATTGTATTCCTTTAATATTAGAAAATGTGTTTGTATCTAAAAAAAGTTCTTCCCCTAGGCCGAAAGGCATGAAGAAGAAAATTATTCAGAAACAGGGAGACATGATTTCCAAGGTAGTTAGTGAGCCACAAACTGATGTGAAAAATCAAAAGGCAGATATTTTCACTGCAACAAGACCATGCACTGGAAAAAGTTATGTCCAGTATTTCTCAGAAGGCAGAACAAACAAAGTAATTTCTGTTCACTAGTTGTGGAAATATATTTAGCAATGTTATCTACCGGTACCTGGTGTGTAGATATGGGAGCCACTAATCATGTCTGCAATTCATTGCAGAGGTTTCAGGAAACCCGACAACTTAGTTATGGGAAGATTTACCTACATATGGGCAATGATACAAAGGTAACAGCAGTTGCAGTAGGAGACGCCACTCTCAGTTTTGGTAGAGATCGAGTTTTAATATTGAGAGATTTATGTACCTGGTATTAGAAGGAACTTAGTTTTTATTTCTGGATTGACTAAAGATGCATATTTTGTTTATTTTAATAACTCTGTGGTTATTAAGGACAATAAACGGGTTATATGTTCTGGTACATTGGTAGATGATTTGTATTTTATTACTCTAATCTCTCCTACATTGCAATTAACTGAAATGAATAAAAAATCTATATTACCATATAAGAGAAAGTTTTCTTCTTTAATGAACCAAACGTTTCTTTGGCATTTACGCATAGGCTATATTAATCAAAAAAGGATAAACAGACTGGTAGCAGATGGACCTTTGAGTTCATTAAAAATAGAGGCACTTCAAGTATGTGAATCTTGCTTAGAGGGTAAGATAACCAAGAGGCCTTTTTCGGCCAAAGGCTATAGAGTTAAATAACCGTTGGAGCTGATTCATTCTAATGTGTGTGGTGCTATGATAATCCGGGCTAGAGGTGGCTTTGAGTACTTTGTTAGTTTCATTGATGACTACTGAAGGTATGGATACATTTATCTACTGCACCATAAGTTTGAATACTTTGAGAAATTCAAAAAATTCAAGGTAAAGGCGGGAAGCGTCTGGGTAAAAGTATCAAATCACCACGATCCGACCGTGGTGGAGAATATCTCTTTGGAGAGTTTAAGGACTACTTGTCATCAGAGGGAATTACATCCCAGTTGACTGCACCTAGCACTTCATAGCAGAATGGTGTAGCAAAAAAAAAAGGATAAGACTCTTATAGAGATGGTAAGGCCAATGATGAGTTATTCAGGTTTACCAGATTCGTTTTGGGGGCTCGCTTTAGAAATAGTAGCTTACATTCTAAACTTGGTACCTTCTAAGTTAGTACCTTCTACTCTCAAAGAATTGTGGACTGGGCGCGTAACCCTAGTCAGAAACACATTCGTATTTGGGGGTATCCAGCACATGTGCTGAATGGGAACGTGGCTAAGTTGGAACTGAGGATGGAAGTATGCTTCTTTGTGGGGTATCCCAAAGGAATGAATGGTGGTCTATTTTATAATCTTAAGGATCAAAAGATCATTGTTAGCACCAATGTCCGATTCTTAGAAGAGAATTTATTATGGATCACAGGCCCAAAAGCAATATTATTATGGAAGAACTGAGAAGAAATACCAATAGAACAAAAGAGGAACCACAAGTCACTGATATTTCATTACCTAGTCGTAGTGGGAAGATTATCGAAACACGTGCAAATCAAGAACAGAGTGTTGATGCACAGGGTTCAGATTATGCATAGCATGTTATTTCTAATACACAGACACAGGTAGTGCCTTGTCGTAGTGGGAGGGTTGTTCATGAACCTGACCGGTATATTTTCTTGGAAGAGTCTTTTGATAGGATCCCAGTAGAACTAGATATCGAGCCCTATAACTACAATGAAGCACTACAAGAAAAAGATACAGATCTTTGGCAAATGGCTATGAATTCAGATATGGAACCTATATATTCCAATCAGGTTTGGGAACTTGTAGAACCACCCGAAGGGATAAAACTCATTGGATGCAAATGGATCTACAAGAGGAAAAGAGGAGTAGACAGAAAGATTGAAACCTTCAAAGGTAGGTTTGTTGGTAAAGGGTTTACTTAGAAAGAAGGGATTAGCTATGAGAAAACCTTTTCGCTGGTAGCCATGCTTAAGTTTATCCGGATTCTCTTATCCATTGTCGCATTTTTCGATTATAAAATTTGACAAATAGATGTCAAGACAAATTTTTTTAACGAAAGTCTTGATGAGTGTATCTATATGATACAACCAGATAAATTCATCGCAAAGGGCCAGGAGCACATGTTCTGCAAGCTTAAGAGATCCATTTATGGACTTAAACAAGCATCGAGGTCTTGGAACACTCAGTTTGATTAAACTATAAAGTGTTATGATTTTGATCAAAGTCCGGATGAGTCCTGTGTGTACAAGAAGCATAACGGAAGCATGGTGATCTTCCTAGTACTTTATGTAGACGATATCTTGCTCATCGAAAATGATGTGGGGGCATTATTTACGGTTAAAATATGGTTATCTGGGCAGTTCGATATGAAAAACTTGGAAAAAGCCAGTCACATCCTTGAGATCAAGCTTATGCGAGATCGAAAATAAAAGATGTTGGGCTTATCACAAGCAAAGTATATCAATGATATCATTGCTCGTTTTAGCATACAAGATTCCAAGAAAGGGTTTCTCTATTTCATGCATAGAATCACTCTATCCAAGAATCAGTGTCCTAAGACACTTGATGAGATAGAGAAGATGAAGGCAGTTCTTTATGCTTCAACAGTAGAAAATCCCATGTAAGCTATGCTTTACACTAGACCCGACATCTGTTTTGTCGTTGGCATCGTTAGTAGATATCAGTCTAACCCAGGACAAGAGCATTGGATTGCGGTAAATAATATAATCAAGTACTTGAAAAAGACTAAGGATTATATATTGGTTTACCAGGCAGACAGCCTAGTACCTTTTAGGGTACACAGACTTAGATTTCTAGTCAGACATAGAGCTTGCATCAGGAGATAACCTTGCAGATCCTTTACAAAGAGTTTGTTGGCAAAGATTAAGTCAGAGATTGTTAGGGTTGGTATACTGAAAATTATATTTTTAGTATTTAATTTTATCTTAATAAAATTAATTTTCCATTTTATAAGAATCTTTATGAGCAATGTATGCATATCATTTCTTTGTTATGCATGGATGTCCGATATTCTGTGTAGTATTTAATCTGGTGTGTAGGTTATGGCTTACATACAGAAGATCTGATTTTAGTTTATTGCAGAATATAAGTTTTATGTTCACAGTTTAGATGGAAATGGACATACCATCGGTACGACTGTGACACAAAATTTTAGTAGGTCTATCTTGGTTACAGAGAACTAATAATAACGTCGTCTATTGTTCAAACTCTCTGTGCCAGTACACTTTGTGTGTATTAAATAGGGCATTTGGGATAATTAATTTTATACTGATTTTATAAATTAATTCACACTTCAAAATTATTATAAATAGTGCTTATCCTCTTAATTCTGAAATAATTATTGATTTGTATATATTTAATATTGGTTATTTTTATTCATTAGAGGGTGTGTGTAATAACCTGGTTCAAATCCTAGTATTAGTGATAGATAATTGATGAAAACCTAAGTCGCTACATGGACAAGGAACAAATCCTAAGTTACCCGAAACTCTAAATTGACCCGAAAATTCTAAAAAAGACCAAATACTTAGAGGTAAGACCCTAACACTTAGAAAAGTCTGAGAATAGCTTAAATTAACTAAATAATATAAAATATTAAATTAAGAATAAAAAATTTTCATAACTAAGGTAAAATGACCATTTTGCCCATTGTATAGCAAAAAGTCATAAAAATTCAAAATTTGACACATGGACACTCAGAATTAGATATTTATACACAATTAATTAATAAAATATAAAATAACAACAAAAAGAACCAAAATGCCCTTGCATGGCCGGCCACCTAGGAGTATGTGCCCCAAAAAGTCTCTTTTTGCCTTTATAAGCTAAAAAATGAGAAAATATGTTTAAATTAAGTATTATTTGGACCAAATACTTTTTATACAAGTAATATATATAATAATATAATAATATAGCTCAACAAAAGTGAAAAAATAATTATTTAAAATCTCTACATAATAAATAAGTCAAAAAGTCAATTCTAGTCAAACTAGCTTAATTTAGCTTTAAAGCCTACACTGATTTATTTAATTGCTATCAAAATTTTGATAAATCATGGAAAGACTAAATTAATTATAAATACATTAATATAATAGATTTTAGTACGTTTAGGTACATAAAATTAATATTTTATACAATTAAATATACAAAAATGCATCAAAATACCATTTAAAACCCTAATTAAACTCAACACCAGTTTTTTAGTCTCCCAAATCTTCCATAGCCGAACCACACTGTCCCAAAATCTGAATTTGCAAGTCTTGAATAAATACCACCTCTCATGCAACCAATGAAATTCAAAGAAAATTCAAATTTTGAATTTTTGTAATAATTAATTTCCATTTACATTTCTTCTATAAAAACATGGCATAATCCCCCATTCCCTTCATACGTTTCGGCTGAGAGGAGAGGGAGAGCAACCATAAAAAATTTCTCTAAGTGTCCACAAAGAAGAAGGAGAGAAGAAGATAGAAAGAAGGAAGAAGGAGTTAGGAGGAACTAAGGAGGGATCTTTAAAGTTAAGTCCAATTCTCCAACAAGCTTCTAAGCATCAAAAGAGGTAAGCAACTTCCTTAAATTTTTTGATATTTTCTCCCTAGATACCCCTCAATCCATCTCTATAGCAAACCCTAACAAAATAAAACAAAGAATGAATCAAAAAGGCGTTGTAGGAGTGATTTAGGGACAATTTATATATGAGTAAGTTTTGTATGTATTTGCATGTGTATATCTTTGAGTTTTTGACCTAAACATGTTCTGCAATTTTGGTTTATGTGAGCTTGTAACATGCATGCAAAAAAATATGTCAAAAATGTACACAATATAAGCTAAGCAGTAAAAACCCTAAGTAGACTGATTTTTTAGACTTACTCACTTTCTGCCACCTAATTTAAATAATCATAACTAAATGTAAAAAAATGGTCTTAAAGTGATTTTTGTGTCTAGATCTATATTTTTGAGTCATCTTTCCTAAAAAATTGATTTGAAGAGATTTCGTTGGGTGGAACTCCAGATATTTCATTTTTGCCAAAGAGTGTTAGATCTTGACCACTCTGAGTTACAGACCTAAAAATCTTAAGTTAGAATGAGAACCGAGTTTAGGTCAAAACATAAAACTTGTAGAGGATACATTTATCTTTCTTTTCACCAAAGAGGAGCCAAAAATATGATGTCTTGATGGGTCAAAACAATTCACAAAGTTTCTGTTAAGGTTCAGTGACTGACAGACCCCTCTATCACACCTTTTTGTGTGACTTAAAACCTAATTTGGTTTGAAGCCAAATACAAAAGTGGTAAACATGAACTTTGTAGCTAACATATTAAACTAGTTACTGAGCAAAAATCAGATGAAAATACCCCCGGATGATACCCCAAAGGTTTTAAACATTCTTTGTTAAAAGCACACTCTACAGACCCTTTTAGGCTGATTGAACTCTCTTTATAAATTGGCCAAAATCGCAAATGTTTTACAAATAACATGTCTTATCTCAAAACAAGAAACTTGTAGGGGACATCTTAAACTAGAACCCCACTAAACATTAGAGTAATAGCCCTTGAATTGATGCCCCAAAATAGTAGCCAACAGAGGCTCAATTCCTATGTATTTCTCTGTAAACTGCTGAACCATTTTTACTAAAATAAAATAAATGACCGTTTTACTTTAGGAACTGACCATGGTGATAAATATGAAAGTTATAAAAAATATTTTTATCTAATTGGTGTTAAAATTTCAGAAACTAAATCAATGTCTAGGTGCTTTGAAACACTGTCATAACCTTAAAACTAGCAATTAAAACTTGAACTTAAAATTGGTTAAGTGTTTGACTGGTGTGTTGCTTATGAGGCTTGAGTGTGCGAACCTTATATGAACTTTATAAGTAACTAGTGTATGAAAATGATGCTTTTAATGAGATGAAATCATGCCAATGGTTTGAATCTATGTTGCTTAAATTGTGGTCATGTTTCATATGCTTGTACTTAATGCTTTATCAAGTTGTACCATGTGCCCTGCCATGTTTATACGCCATGCCATGATAAATTGCACACAAGAAACATGTTGCACACCATGAACATTCACATGTTGCATTTGGTATTATCGGAGTCCTTTCGTATCTTTCAAATTGGGTTGGGTGACATGGAAATCGTTAAACTGCGGTTGTGGAACTAGGGCATCCCTGGTTGCCATATTTGATATTGAATTGGAGGTTTTTATTATAAAAGAAGGTTTAGGCACCATGGGTTCGTCACTAGCTTTATTTAGACTTTGGATTGAACGCTTAACGAGCATCCTAGTACTTAATGTGGGATCGACTGGTCCGTATAAGGGAGGCTGCTAAACTGGGAGACCTACCGCCCCCCCCCCCCCAACGTCGTTGCCATTGAGTAATACGATTGAGGCATGTAGGTAAGGCGAGCGTTTACCTTTTGCAATGAGGCTATGATAGGTTAAGTGAGCATAGCCATCAAGTCTAGTTTGTAATCCCCGGCATGGAATTCATGATACTGTTCTGGAAGTGCTTGGGTTTGGGCATTTACATTGCATCCATCAGCATCACGCACTCACATTTATGTTCCAATTTGTGCTCATCCTGTTGAAATTGATAACTTGCCTATATCTCTATTTTCTTTAACTTTGCATTGGGTGTTATACGATATGTATTGTAGAATATCTTGTCGTGAGTTTGTTAGACAGTTTAGGAAATTTTCTTATGAGCTCCGGCTCATGGCATTTATGCCACATGTGAAGAAGAAGAATGTTTCGAGGAAGGCGCGTTTGTTGAGGAAGGAGACTACGAAGAAGGGAGAGTGTGGCAGGAGCAGGATAACCCTAACGACGTAGTTTGAATACGTAGACTATTTACTTTTGATCTTTTATTTAGTTTTCCTTAGACATAATATAACTTTTGTTAAGCTTTCTGGATAACTGTAATTATTAAGTATTGTGAACAATCTCTGAACCATTAATGATGTAGAAACTATCTTAAGTATTTATGAACATTCGGCTAGAATATGTTCCTTATTTATAGTTACATATGCCCCGACATACATGGGGAACGAGGTGCCACAGTGCGATCTTATATGAGTCTATATTTCTAGTGAGTTAGACAGCGACATTATTTATATGGAGAATATTAATTATTGACAGAATTCACGTCCCAAATGATCGGGATTGACGATACCCCCTTAAGGATGCTTATAAGTTTTGACTAGGCTAAATCCTGTAGGTGGATTTAATTATCTGGTGGCCAAATAAGTTAAGCGAAAGGGCTTAAAGAATAGCAAGATGCCGATTAAATTAAATTTTCAGTAGTTAAATTTAATTGGCGGGTATTAGAATTCTTACTGTGGGGAGAAATGATAAGAATTTAATAATAGGAGCTCAATGCAAGAATGTCTTGAGATTATGGGTCAGAGTAAAATTATAATTCTTTAGTGGTGTGAACTATAATTTAGTATTTTATGAAAATTGTAAAAATCGCTGCATATCTTTCCACAATTGTAGAAACCTCTAGTAGGTGTTTGTGTTCCATTGGAAGTATAACTCATAATTACTCTCTAGGTCCCTACTGTAACCCTATATATTGCGGGTAGGTTGAACCAATTTTTGATGATTTTTATTATCATTATTATGATATTATTTTTGTCTCTCAAGACTTAAATATATTGGGGTTCTGTCGGTACGAGTTCTCAGAGTATCGTAACCCACATTACGTTCGAGAATAGTATAAGAGAATATGGTAGAAGATCTGACAGGAGCTTCAACTCGGAATCAAGTCGTAGTTGAAGAATAGATCGACAACAGGTATTTTTCTCAATTAACTTTGGTTGCACGGATTTATTTTTTATCGTTCGACGTCAAAATTTTTATCTGGAGCTTGTTTCGGCGTTTGCCCATCAAATTAATTTTTTACCAAAAATTGTTTTACAAAAATAATAATCTTGGTAGTATTACCTCCAACAAGCCGAGTACGTTACAGCTTCTGAAGCAGCCAAGGAGACCGTTTAGCTCAGGAACTTCCTGTTGGATCTATACATAGTTCATTTAGTTCAGTTGGCTATTACACTTTATTGTAATAATAGCGGAGCAGTTGTAAACTCGAACGAAGAGTCCACAAGAAAGAAAAACATATTGAGCATAAGTATCTCCTGATACGAGAAATTATACGGAGGAGTGATGTTGCTGTAACCAAGATTGCATCAGGAGATAACCTTGTAGATTCTTTTACAAAGAGCTTACCGGTTAAAAATTTTTATAGTCATGTAGAGAACATGGGAGTCAGATGTGTGATAGCATAATTTTGAGTATAAGTAAAAAGTTATTAAAGTTATATACTGAAAATTATATTTTTAGTATTTAATTTTATTTTTAATAAAATTAAATTTTCTATTTTGTGAGAATCTTAATAAGCAATGTAGCAACTCGGCTCACTTCTATTTTAAATAATTACGTAATCGCCTTATTATGATTAGAATTAATGGTAATAATCTCGAGGGATTAACAAATATCATATGAATTTAAAGTTTAATTGGGGAATGGAATAATATATATACCTTCAATAGTAATCGTTAGTGTTTTCATGTTGGCTAAAGACGAAAGAATCTAAAATTATTGAGAAAAAGAGAGTCAGGGAAACAAAACACACTTAATGGTCTTCAAAACCCCAAGCAGTGCCGACGCCATCTTTGGTTCTTCATTTCGTTCTTCTGCTTTGGTTTTTTTCGAGAGAACCAAGAAAGTGGAGAGAGAGAGAGAGAGAGAGAGAGAGAGAGAGAGAGAGAGAGAGAGAGAGAGAGAGAGAGAGATGTTGGGGAAAGATACTGGCAGCAAGGCAGTAACTCGACGACGTTGTGAAATTGGTCGGCGGTGCGACTGGTAGAGACTGGCGAAGCTCGCGGCGATGGTGGCCGAAACCTAGGGTGTGGGTTTCTGGGGCGAAAGTTGGAGGTGGGGGCTAAACCTCACAATTCGAAGAACTCGTGAGAGAGAGATAAAGAGATCGAACGGCGTTATCTGATTCTTCCTCTCTCATAGGTAACCAAAGTTATAGCCATGGTAGATTTGCTTTTTGTTCGAATCATTCACCGATCTATGTCTCACCAGTTATTTCTCTCTTTCTTTGGCATGTGTATCCATACACCTATTTGACCTTCCCTTCTTGACGGGAAATTGTTAGGTACTCTTTGAGGATCAATGCATAAACATAGGCTTTGATGGTAGTTCTACAGCAAGGTGACCGAACCTAGGGATTGTAATCTTGAACAAAATTTCAAGATGTTTTGCTCTGACAAGTAGGATTGAGACTGATTTTAGTGTTTTGATATGATTTGGGTTGAACTTGATTAAAATCTATATTAGCCTCAGGAGTTTAAAGAGCTAATTAAAAGTTTAACCAAATTTTTGGACTCTGTTGAATTTAGATTTATGTAAATTAATTGCTAAGGTGAAATTTAGGATTCTTATGACGATGTTAAATATAATGACTTAACTATTCGTGGATGAGAGAGTCAAGAATCTTAATCTAAATCAGAAGTTCTTAAAAGGTTTGATTGGTCCCGATATTGTGTTGGAAAATGTCATTTAGATTGTTGAATCTTAAACTTTAACTACTCGAAATTTAAACATAAAGATTTGAGAACTTAGGGATCAAATTTGTTTACCAGACTTAAATTATGAGAGCTTTGGTTGGAATTTAGGTTGAAGTCATGAGTTGATGGATTGTGTGTAAAGGCGTTGATGTTTTAGTGATGAATTTTTTTTTGAAAAGTTAGATTTATATTTAGTAAATTTAGGATTTATGGAGGGATTTTCATAATAATTTGATATAATGATTGAATTGAGACCCTAGGTGAATTAATGGAATATTGTGAGTTGTAGATAAATTATTAAAAGATTAAATCTAAGTTTAATTAGGAAGCTTGGAATTTTTATCAAAATTTTAATTTACTTACAGTTATCTAAACTTGATAGATAAGAAGGATGATAGATGGTGTGGTCGGCTGTGATTGACTAACCGAAGACCGCGCTCGGGAACCTCTGACCGGTTGACTGACATCGAAAAGTCATAGGATGACTGAATAGGTGGTTGGATGCTGGACTCATCTCCAACGGCCTCTGTGACTCTAGGAGGCGCGCCACCTTATTAGGAAGGAACTGATTCCTCGAGATCATGACTGGCGTAGATTAAGGGATTTGATTGAATCTAGCGGGGGACTCCCCTCCATATATCAACCCCAGCTTTATCCTTTGAGATATGATTTTCAGATTATTGGAGAAAAATGATAGCTTTTTGAGTTAATGCCTAAAGAGGGGAAAAGTCTGACTTATGCATCAGAGGGTACCCGGTTAGTAGCACACCAGTGTGAGCTTTTTCCTTGTCTGCACAAGTGAAGGAGAAGGGTCTCTGGGAGAAGGTTAGGGCTCAGCACCCCTGCTTTGCATATGAGGTATCATCAATTGGCGCCGTTTGTGGGAACTTTTTCTTCCTTCTATCTTGATACGCTCGATGGTCAAAACGCGGGCCATGACCTCCGATAACAACTGCCCATGTCCCCCAATCGCAAATGGTGCCACAGACCCACACATCGATCAGCAGTTGGTTGACTTGACTCACCTAGTCCAGGAACTAGCATAACAAACGCGCACCCTCCACCTGCGATTTGAGGAACGTGCGGTAGGAAACCCACCGGCCCTAGTTGGGGTGGCAGGGGTCGCCACCATTCACCTAGACCCTGCCAATTCCGCCCACCTACACCAGCAGGTTCTAGATCATCCTAACTTGATGAAGGATGACGTGCAGGGAGATAGAGCTAATAACCTCCACGACAAGGAGGAGGTGGAAAGTCAGCAAACGGGTCCAAAGGCAGGAGGCCCCCCAGATAGGGAAGGCCTACCCCAACGTCAAGTCTGAAATCACGGCCACGATTGAACTTGAGATGAGGCGAATGAGGGAACAACTCTAAGGCGCTATGGAAGCAGTGAAGGATAGGAAAAATGGTGGAGTGGACGAACTGATACAGCGAACTGACCTCCCCTTTTCTCCAATGATCATGGTTGAACTGTTGCCTGTAAAATTCAAGATGCCGCAGATGGAGGCCTTTGATGGCACGAAAGACCCCATGGACCACTTGGAAACCTACAAAACTTTCATGCATCTTCATGCTGTTCCAGATGAGATTACATGCCAAGCGTTCCCCACCACGCTGAAGGGATCGGCCCATGTTTGGTTTAGTTGCCTAAAACTAGGGTCCATCAGCAGTTTCAACCAACTCAGTAAATTGTTCATTGGGCCTTCATTGGTGGACAAAGGCAACGACGGTCGGCCAGCTACCTACTGAACATCAAGTAAGTTGTTGGGTAGCCACTCAGAGATTACGTATCAAGGTTCAACACAGAAGCGCTATAAGTAGATGACGTAGATGACAAGGTGGCCCTGACTGCGTTCATGGGGGGGTTACAACCCGCCAAGTTTCTATTCTCCCTATCCAAGACCCCATTAGAGAATATGGTCGAGCTAATGGCTAAAGCTCAAAGGCACATGAACGCAGAGGATGCGATAAACACACGAAAGGACAGACCCAAAGCCGAGCAGGAAAAGAAGAACGAGCGCCAGCGATCTAGCGAGACTGACCGACAAAGAAGGCCGAGAGAAGAGGAGCGAGGAGCTCCTTGCCTCTCTGATAGCAAAAGAACACGGTTCCTTTCTAGTCATTTTGGGAGGTACTCTCCACTGAACACCCCTGTCGACTAGGTCCTGCTACAGATACGTGATGATCCAGACCTCAAGTGGCCAAGGAAATTACTAACCACGCCGGACAGGAGAAATCAAGAAAAGTACTATCGTTTCCACAAGGACCATGGGCATAACACCGAAGATTTCTTTGACCTGAAAGAGCACATCGAGGCGCTGATTCGAATTGGTCGACTACGTCGATTTGTGACCGACCGACCGCAGAAGGACGAGCCACAAAAAGAACGAGCAAAGCCCCTGGCCGACCGAGAAGTCGCCAGTGAGGTTCAGGTGATTTCTGGCGGGTTCACCGAAGGAGGGGACACTTGCTCCGCGAGAAAGGCCCACTACCGAAGACTGAAGACAAAAGCCTCGATAAAAGTCCTCACTACAGGATGGTCGGTCAGGCCACGAACAGATTCTCAAGGGGTGATAACCTTTTTAGAAAAGGATGAGGAAGGAATCCAACACCCACACGACGACCCCCTAGTTTTCATGATGGTACTAGCAAACTACCGGGTGCGACCAATACTAGTAGACAACGGGAGTTCTGCAGACATTTTGTTCTTCTGAGCATTCGAACAGCTTAACATTGGTGAAAGCTGGTTGACTCCGGTTAGGTCCCCCTGGTTGGGTTCGCTGGAGAAAGAGTTCAACCCCTAGGAGCCATCGAATTGCCCTTGGCGATGGGATACAGCCCGAATCAAGCCACCCGACAGATCACATTTTTGGTAGTTGGTTGCCCCTCAATGTACAATGCCATACTGGGAAGGACGGCCCTAAACCTATTCAAGGCAGTAACCTCTACCTACAGCTTAACCATGAAATTTCCCACCCCGCTCGGAGTCGGTTAGTTAAAAGTCGACCAGGTGACAGCCCGGGAATGCTATGCCACTTCCCTCAGAGAGCCAAAGGGCAAGGAGTCACTGACCATTGATACCCTGGAGTCCTGTGAAGAAGTTAAAGGGGCAAGGCCTGAGCCAGCCGAGCAGCTGGTAGGCCTCTCACTCGATATCGATCGGCCAGGTTGGCAGATCTTCGTCAGCAGCCTCTTACCTAAAGAGGAACAAGATCAATTACTGCAATTTCAAAGGTGGCACCAAAAGGTATTTGCTTGGACGCATGAGGACATGCCAGGCATTCAGGCAGGCATCATGGAGCATAAGCTCAACGTCAACTCGACTTTTTGGCCTGTCAAGTAGTGGCCCCGGACCTTTGCTAAAGAGAAAAATGAGGCAATCTCGGATGAAGTCAACAAGCTACTGGAAGCCAATTTCTTCAAGGAAGTGCACTACCTAGATTGGCTAGCGAATGTCGTACTTGTGAAAAAACACAACGGTAAGTGAAGGATGTGTGTGGATTTTACTAATCTAAATAAAGCCTGAAACACAATGCGATTGAGCTTCATGGACGCCTTCTTAGGGTATAATCAGATCAAAATGCGCGCGGGGGATCGAGAGAAAGCATCCTTTATCACTGACCGAGGGCTTTACTGTTATAATGCTATGCCCTTCGGCCTGAAAAATGCGGGAGCCACGTACCAACGCTTAGTAAATCGCATGTTCAGCGAATAGCTCAGATGGAACATGGAGGTCTACGTCGATGACATGCTGACCAAGAGTAAGAGGTCTGAAGACTACTTAACCGATCTAGAGGAAACTTTCTGGGTTCTGGAGAAGTATGATATGAAGCTAAACCTCGCCAAATGCGCCTTCCGAGTCACTGGGAGAAAGTTCCTGGGTTTCTTGGTAAGCTAAAGGGGAATAGAGGCCAACCTATAGAAGATCATGGCGATTCAAGACATGCGTTCCCCACAAAGCACAAAGGACATCCAACGAATGATCCGACGAGTAGCGGCACTCAATCGGTTCATCTCATAAGCCACCGACCGATGCCTTCCCTTTTTCAAAATTCTCAGGAAAGCCTTCGAATGGACGAAAGAGTGGGAAAGAGCATTCTAGGATCTCAAAAGGTACCTATCCTCACCCCCTTTGTTGTCCCAAACTAACCCAGGCGAGGAGTTATTCCTATACCTCGTCGTGTCCATATCAGCAGTAAGCGCAACCTTGGTCTGAGAAGATCAGCAAGGCGTCCAGAGACCCATTTACTATGTTAGCAGAGCATACCGAGGGGCTGAGACGAGGTACCCTGAGCTAGAAAAGCTGGCCCTTGCAGTAGTCACTACGGTGAGAAGGTTGCGGCCCTATTTCCAAGCGCATACTGTAATGGTGTTAACAGATCAACCCCTACGACAAATTATGCAGAAGCCCGATCTTTCAGGGTATTTAGCAAAACGGTCAATTGAAATGGGGGAATTTGACATTAGGTACCGGCCCCGAGTGGCAATAAAAGATTAAGCTCTTGTGGATTTTGTGGCCGAGTTAACAGTAGAGCCAAGTCTGTCAAGCTCGACAGTCGCAGACTCCCCGGTGCCAAACAAACGCAAAGAGCCCAAAGGTTTCGATGCTGAACGAGTTTGGCGTATACATATAGATGGCTCGGCAAACGCAGACGCCAGTGGGGCCAGCGTCGTACGCATATCCCCCGAAGGGGATACGATTGAATGCTCCCTCCGGTTTTGTTTTAAGGCCACTAACAATGAGGCCAAGTATGAGGCTATCATTGTAGGGATGAGACTCGCCTGAGCAGTAGGAGCCACACAGGTGAAGATATATAGTGACTCACAATTGGTGGTGGGACAGATCTGGGGAGAGTTTAAAGCCAAGTAAACAAAGTCCAGTAAGGAGCAAGCTAAGACCAACATCAAGCGCAAAAGCCAAGAAAAAAGTGAAGAAGGAATCAGAATAATTAGAGGAAACAAGCCAAGTAAACAAAGTCCAGCAAGGAGCAAGCTAAGACTAACATCAAGCGCAAAACACGACAACAAAAATCAACAAAAATGTTTCCTATGCGGCCTAAAATACGACCCCTCTAACCACAAGAGTAAATGTAAATGTTTCCTATACGGCAAAAACATGGCCCCACTAAGCGCAAATGTATGCTTGTTCGCCAAAACATGGCCCAAAATCGAAATGTTCAAAGAATTAGAAGAGAGAAGAGTCAGGGTGGAGGGCTTGTTGCATCATCGTCTTCAGGCAGGAATGAGGAGAAGTCCAGATCTGGAAAGGTAGCGGCCGCTCGATCCTTCATCTTGTCAAAACCGCTTAGGTAGTACTCGATCAGGTCAGCATTATTCTCCTCGGATGCCTCAAACTTTTCAATAGAGGCCCCCCAATCGAGCCAAGCTCCTTAGTCAACTCCAACACGCGCGATCTGCTGGCCTCCTCACCTATTCTTGCAGCAGCAACATCAACTTCCAACGAAGAAATCCTCTGCTTCGCCTCAGTCAGCTCACCCTCCGCCCTCTCAGCCTTATGGGTCGCCTCAATCAGATCCACCCTCATTTTCTCTAGGTCTGCTTCCTTTCCGGTTAGATCATCCTTTAGGCGTTCTACCTCCACTAACAGTGTGACCCGCTCCTCCTTCAGCGTGGTGGCAAGAGTTATGCTATCACGGAGGTTCTTCTCATGATGGTGACAACGATTAGAAAGGTGGATCGATCGCATGCAGACCTATAAGAAAGAAAGGGGAAAACGTGTAAGCATTCAAGATTAGATTATTGCTAAATACAGAAAGAGGAAAAGAGGGAGCACAAAAAGCTTACCTGGGTGAGATCGAGAAGGAGCTCCCTAGCTATCTTGCTGGTGGCAACTGTGTCCAACATTTCTAGGTCCTCGCCAATAAACCCTTGCATTCTCAATCGGGCCATCTCGAAGTCATTCATAATGTTGCTTGGAGCCTGGCTAGAAGACGAGTGAGGCATGGTTTGAATCGGAGAAGTAGGAAGGGTAGTCACAGGTACAGCATCGATGGGAGAAGATGGAATGTTCGCAACCTTTGGCTCATCCACCGAAAGGTCAGGAAAAGAGGGAGGTTCCAAGTCCACCACCTCCTTCTCCACCGCCGTCTTCTTAGAGGTAGCTGATGAATCACACAGGGTCAGAGCCGGCAAGGTCCTCCCCTTAAGCCAGAACCGAGGTTTTTCTGAGCAGCCGGCTCGGCTTCCTTGACAACCTGAGTGCGCACCTTAGCCACTAGGGCTTTATCCAACTTCTTCGACATCTTTGACAAAAGTTAAAAGCAGGGTAAGACAATGAAACATAAAAGTTGTTTGATAAAGGAAACAAGAGAGCAATGGGCCTCACGGGGTATGGAGGGGCCCAGCAGGAAAGCACTAAGCTTCTCGTCGGTGACCAGCTGACTGTAAGAACGATCCTGAGATTGCTTGGCCGCATCCACTCGGGCCTTCACCTCGGCATCTAGGATGGGCTCGGCGGTAATGTTACCTAAGTGAGGATCGCCCTAGACCCTCTGAATCTTGGGTTTTAGAGGACTCAACTCCTCCAAGTCCTGTACCTCCCATCCATCCCCAGAAATGAAAAAGAATCGGCCTTTCCAGTGCTTATTCGAAGATGGGCACCTAAGAATGAGCGCCCTGTCTTCATACCTAGATTGGAAGTACTGCCACCCAGGCTGTAGTTCTTTCGGTCGGTAGCAGTAAAGAAACTCCTCAGCTGACAGATGACTCTCCCCACCACTCATTTCTTTGCATAATACAATGCATCCAAAGAGGATGCGCCATGCGTTCGGCAGGAGCTGATCAGGGGACAGACCAAGGAAAGCCAAGAGCTCTCAGACAACTTGGGGAAAAGGGAGCCAGAGGCTAACGGAAAAGGCGTGCTCGTATAAACACACCTCACAAGCGGCAAAAGAATAAGCTCTCTCGTCAGTGGTAGGTTTCCTAATGCGGACGGTCGGGGGGATGAGGTACCTCTCTCGTAAACGCTCTAGATCAGATATTTTAATGGCAGAAGGAATAGACTCGACGGTGAGAGCCTTAGAGGAACTCACCAAGTGAGGGGTAGCAAAGTGAGGGTTCGCGCCCTCGCTTTCTAAGGAGGAGTCAGAATTGGTTCCTTCAGAGTCAGAAACTTACTCAACTTCCTGGGAAAATTCCACGGTACCCATCTTGATTACAGGGAGAAGGTACTTGGCAAAGCTAGAAGTCTTGAGGAGCAACTCCTCGAAGTGAGGAGCGTCCGTGGAAAAAAAGGAGGTCGAAGGAATGTGCTTGTGGAAGTGTAGGAGATACAAAGTACGATGCAAGAAGTACAAAGGGGAAGGGGGCGAGTACGCAGGCACGGGAGGAGCCAGAATTGCAAAATCAATGAAAATAGAGAAGTGAAAAGGAGGATCTTACCAGAAAAATCGAGAGCACTCAGTCAATCTCTGAAATCGCAAGGGAAGAGTGAGAAGCAGGTTTCGCCGAAAATGAAAATAAGTTTAAAACAAGAACAGTTATATAACTTGTGAATGGATGCCTGGGGGGTAATCACGCTTGGAGGATGCAGCAGATCTGATAAGATCGTGAAGGCCCATTGGATATAACACCAATAGGGGAGTCACGGGTGTCGAAAGATCACAGGAGTCGATACATTCTTCTGCCTTTCCCAATGGGAGAACCTAATAGACGGGCATTAAATGTGTGATTGGTTCAGAGGCGCCATCGAAATGAATGAAGATTACCGCTAATCTCGCGACGGTCAACCTAGAGTTGCATTCCCTAGGGCACCCAAACATTGGCGCCCTGGAAATGAGGGGACATTTGGTGTGGTCGGCTGTGATTGACCAACCGAAGATCGCGCTTGGGAACTTCTGACCGGCTAACTGACACCAAAAGGTCAAAGGACGACTGAATAGGTAGTTGGATGCTGGACTCATCTCCAACGGCCTCTGTGACTCTAAGAGGCGCGCCACCTTATTAGGAAGGAACTAATTCCTCGAGATCATGACGGGCGTAGATTAAGGGATTTGATTCAATCTTGCGGGGGACTCCCTTCCATATATCAACCCCAGCTATATCCTTTGAGGTATGATTTTCTGATTATTGGAGAAAAATGAAAGCTTATTGAGTTAATGCCTAAAGAGGGGAAAAGTCTGACTTAAGCATCGGAGGGTACCTGGTCGGTACCACACCGGTAAGAGCTTTTTCCTTGTTTGCACAGGTGAAGGAGAAGGGTCTCTGGGAGAAGGTCAGGATTCAGCACCCCTGCTTCGCATCCGAGGTATCATCAATAGGTACATCATAACTGGGCTTGTGGTAAAACTTAGATCTTATTGAAGCTAAATTAATTAGAAGATAAAAACCTATTAAATGTTATATATGATGACATGAGCGGTGAGAATCAATTAACTTGGATTAATTTATGAGTCAACTTGGATATTTGGAAAAGTTTTGAATGAATCTAAGTTGAGAAAGGTACGAAGTTGGTTTGAATAACCCTATGAATAGTACAAATAAAATTCGTGGTAATTGAGTTTAAAATTGGTGGGCTTGAAGTATATATTGTACTAGTAATTAGGTGAACCATAATATGAAGTCAAATCAAAGAATTAATTGGTTAATGTGAAGAATTTTAACCTAAGTCACGTTTAGTGACGATTCGAGAATCAAAATTGGAATTTAATGTTGAAGTTATAATATATGAAAGTGGTGATCTTGTTGGATTCATTAAAGTTTTGTGAGAGTATTTAAATGGTAATCAAAATTTGGGAATTCGTTATTTGGTTGAAACTTGTGATTTGATTTATAAGAAGGTGAACTTTCGTTAATATAAAATTAAAGTTGGAATGATATAATTCATGAAATAAAGATTGAATGTGTGGTTTATCTTGAAGATGTGAGAATTTTGTATAGAAACTGAAGTGGGCGTTATAATAAAGTCTGAATCCAAGATGCGTATAACGCAAGAGTCATTGATTAACTATGTAGGGATAATTCATAAGTTAATTGCAAAAAAAATAATAATAAAAATAAAATAAAATAAAATAAAATATTCGAATCATAGCTTGGGACCTTGAAACAATATATAATATGGATGTATGATGAATAAATAAATAAATAATAACAATAATAACAAAATAAAGTGTGAAACGAGAGTAAAATAAAATAAAGTGATGGTTGTAAATGTGAAACGAGATTATGTAATTGAGAAAACAGATTGGGGAGATATACTCTTGGTTATTAATGAATATTATTATGGTTAATCAAATATTGAACCGATGATGATTGATGTTGATGTAATTAAGTTGGGCTTGACTAGCTCCGCGGTGAAAGATCGAAAACTTGCGCAAGATGGGTACCGTGTTCCCTCGGGTTAAACCCCGTAAAATGGACGTGATTGTGTCGTGGTGATTTATAGAGTTATTTATTACCCAATGGCTTCACGTAGCCTATTGGGAGAATAGGGAGGGGTTTCTATACGCTGCACCCGACGTGGATATCTGATGATTATCGTGGTGAGTTATACAGTTATCTATTACCCAATGGCTTCGCATAACCTATTGGGGGTATAGGGAGGGGTTTCTATAAGCTGCACCCGACGAGGATATCTAATGATGGTAGTGGTGAGTTATGGAGCTATCTATTACCCAATGACTTCACGTAGCCTACTAGAGGAATAGGGAGGGGTTTCTATAAGCTGCATCATACATCGGTTCAGTATTGAATTAATGGAATAAAACAAAGATGTGGATAAAAAACTGATGAATTGAAAGAAAGTTAATGGGTTGATAATGAATATAGTGGGAAAGGTAGTATTCGGTAATTGATCAAAGAGAAAATAGAAAAAAAAAACAAGAACTTAAGAAAGATAAAGAGAAAATGTATTTAAGGAAAAAGAGAGGAAAGGAAAAGAAAGTGAGAGATATGAGGGTTTAGTGATCAAGTAAGAAGAGTAGCAAGTTTAATGATAATAATAAATGAGAATGAATACCAGATGAATTAAGACGAAGA
>JAOTRH010036779.1:0-20535 GCA_034768845.1 Heliamphora exappendiculata
TAAGATCAACACAAAAAATTCTATTTAAAGAATTCTTAAGTGTTTGAACCTTTTGAGATAAAAGTCATTTCTTTTTTTTTTTGGCTAAGGTGTCAACTTTGATTGTTCAAAATGTGTTAACACTTTCATTTTGAAAATATAAAATATTATCCATTTAAAACCATTTATTCTTAGAAAATGAATTATGAAAATTATCAAAATCAAATTAAAAAGCCCTTGGACTAACAATAGGTCGGAGGATTAAAAAAATTTAGACACGCTAGCCTAGGATGTTGAGATGATGAGTTGCCCGAATTGAGCTACTGCCTCCATAAAAAGTTATGATAATTTCTCTATCCCAGGTTATAAGTTTTGGAAAAGGGTTATTACTTGGCCATGAGAAACTATGTGTAGCATTAACGTGCTCTTGCAGAAATTCGGGTACTAAGCAATGGAAGGGCAATCGGTGACATAGTGGACTAGGCTGAAACACAATGCACACAATTCCTGATATGATGGAGGCTGGGATGACAGTAAAGGAATTTGACCGACTAAAAGGAGTTTGACTAATTTTTGAGTTAGCGCGGCAACTTGATTTGTCATATCGTGCAATAGCCGAATCTCGTACATGCCTCGAGGTTTTTGAGAAGTGGAGGTAGTCGATCTGTCATTTCAAGATGCGAATGCATTTTGTTGTGAGTTTTCACTTAGATTTTCAAAAAGGGTCCATGCTTTCGTCTCACTCTTCAGCATAAAGATACCCCACAAGAGGCATCTACGATTTGTTGGTAGTGTGGAGACAAATCATCATAGAAGAATTGCACTAGTTGCCATTCAAGTACCTGATGGTGGGGACAATGTCAGATAATGTCCTTAAACCTTTTCCACTTTTCATGGAATTTCTCCCTATCGAGTTGGGTAAAACTCATGATGGCTCGCCAAATTTGGCTGGTCTCACTGATGGAAAGGTAGTTTTTTAGGAATTCTTATTTCAACTTAGCCAATGAGGTTATTGTCTTTGCTTTTAAAGAGTTCAACCAATGTTTTGCTTTACCTTCTAAGGAGAAGAGAAACAGTTTCAACTTAAGGGCCTCATCTATAATGTTATTAATTTTAATGGTGGAACAAGTTTCCAAGAACTCATGAACATGTTTATAAGGATGCTCATTACCAAGTCCAAAGAAGGAGAAAAGCGTTTTTGAATAACGCTGGACTTGATTTCATAATGTGCTGCCCTAACATTAGGCAGCTGAATGCATGATGGCGACACGTATGGGGATGGAGTAAAGTGCTCTCTCAATTGTCGGGCTTGAGAGTCAGGGGGATTAGGAGCGGCAATCTAGGAAATATTTGGGTCAGCTGATGGATTGGGGATAAAAGGTTGAAGAAGGTGTAGTAAGGCTCAGTTATTCCTAAATTTCTACATAATGTAGGGTCAAATGGGTCTAAGTCGGGATGAAAATACTGACGACCATGCATGCACAATCTCTAAACTAAAAGAAAGAATAAGAAAGCACTGGGCGTAGATTGTAAAACCCACTACTTCTATTTTTCTCCGTGAAACAAAAGTAATAAAAAAGGTAGACTTATAGAGAGCTCGGACATGAGTGATTCACATGCCACTGCACTACAATTGCCATATCCAACTTGTTTCGTAATTCATCGATAACTTGAAATAAGAAAGCAACAAACCAAATCATCACAAGCATTAAAAGAGTGGTAGAGAATATCGAAAAAGAATTTTAATCGTAAAATTACATAACCGTGCTAATTGTTCTTGTCGACGGCACCAAAATTTGATGTTGGCGTTATCACATTAAAAATAATTATTTAAAACCTAGGTAAAAACTACTATTGGTACAATAATGGTTAAAACCAAGTGTCGTTCCGACATGAACAATAAAGCTGAATCACATATCTTCTACAATTAAAAACCTAATTTGAAGATTAAAGAAAGTGTTTGATGCTTTATTATTTGAACACATAACAGAATAACTAGAACGAAAATCGGAGAATTGAGTTATATAAAAGGGACCACCCTATGTTTTCGAATCTATCCTAACCAAATAATTCAGACCCATTAACATTTAGTTTCTTTTCGACAATTCAATCTGAATTCATTCTAACTACAAGTTCGAACTGGGTTACCAAAAAAGATCTCTGATCAAGAATGTAGCACAACCTATCTACAAGGGGCACAAATCGTTCATCATAAATTCGGCATGTTATGTCCAATCATAGAATAACTTATCTCACGTTTTGATTGAATACGACTATATGCATAATAGTTGTAGAACATCGTAATCACAATCACATAAAATAAAAATAGAAAACGAATTAATATTAAAAACCCCTTGATAAAAACTCAATATCTAAAAGTTATACAACTAGTGAATCAATAGATGAAAGAAAGCCAAATTGAAACAAAGTCTGAATACTTAGCTAAGGTTTCATCTAGCTCTAGAGTAGAAAAATCTAGCTGCTTGTGCTATGGCAATAACCCAAAAGTGAAAAAGAATCCTGTCCTGAGCTTTCACAACGTAGTCGTCGTACGTCTTCTCTTTTTTTTTCTTCCCATTTTCTACAACCCTCTTTCATTATAACTTTGTCCTTTTATATTTATCCCACATGACCTGGCCCTTAAAAATTTGCAAAATTTGATCTCTGCAAACCTTTCGGACATTCGTCCGAAGAAAAATGTCAATGGAAGATTTTGTCTAGATGCTCATCCGAACGGAAAAGTTTCTATTGAGCTAAGTCTAGACGCTCGTCCGGACGAATTTGTTCAGTGTTTCCTTTTTCCTAGATTTTGCCACTTTTGCACCTTTTTTTTCTTTCTCATTTTCACCTCTTTTGATGCTAACTCTAAAAAATCTATCAAAAATATGTTATTAAAACAAAATCGAGAACTTTGCGAGTGCAAATCACGGACTTAAATAGCGCATTTAATTAAGCACCGATCACTAGTGTTTGGACTCCATTGACAAAGTCTGGACGGAGATTGGAGAGTTCGGACAGAAGTTCATGTTAGTGGTAAAAGTCAGAATAGAGATTGAAGATTCTAGATGGAATTTGCAGAAAGTCCTAATGGAATTAGCTGAAAGGAGCGTGTTTTGCAACCTTAGTAGCCTATTTTGCTGAGAAAAAATATATATTTAATCTCTAGCTGTCATATGATTTTCGTCCTTTTCTCTCATTCTAAATATAGTACAAATTCTAGAATGAACCATGAACGTAAGTATTCTTATCGAACCATGTAAAATTTTATGTCATGCTTGTATTTGTATGACCGTTCTTTTTGCTTTTGTGTGTGTGTGTGTGTGTCCGATTTGTGTCCCAACAATAAATTCCCATGCCAATGATTTTTTGACTACTATAAAAGTACTGCAGTTTGTACGTATGTACATTAGAACAAATGCATAAGCAGTTCATTTATTGTGTGCGTGTGTGTGTGTGTGTGTGTGTGTGATGGCAGTGCATTTGTTTGGCAACTTGAATTAAATCTAGTTCGTGGGATGATGATGATTGATCAGGTAGCTATAAATCTGATGGTGAATCAACTACTGGGAGTATCTAGTGAAGGGGAAGTCAACGAGATGGCTTGTTTGTTTTCTGATTTTGTGGACGGTTGTCTTTCTGTTCCCATCAATTTTCCAGGTTTTGCTTACCACACTGCTATGAAGGTAAAGCGTCAAAATAAGTATTGATGCGTCGATGGTATTTTTGAATTATGAGTTACAATGGTTATTTTAATTTATATTATAAGTTATTTCGTCTATACTATATATATTATAGCAAAAGATAAGTGACTATTTAAAACTTAAACTCTTAATCTAATTTTTCTAAACTTTTGAATTTATTAAATACAAAAATATATATGACAACAAATTATTAGTTCTCACATTAATTATTAATTCATTAATCGATATGGTAATATCATTCAAATATTTAATTTATAATTTTAGTTATGACTATATATAAAAAAAGAATCAAATGTAAATTATAAAAAGTCTAAGTACATCTATTTTTTACTATTTTTACAAAGTCAAATTTTAAACATTAATTATTAAATACTATTAAATTATGATAATATATATATATATATATCTTCTTACATTTATATTTATTTATTTGGGACTCCATTCACCTATTTAATTTTTATTTACATAAAATAATAAATTTAATTATTATTTTTTTAGTTTTCTAAATATGTTTACCATAGAATTTAAGGATTTGTGAGAATTTCTTTATTTTTTAAATTATTTTTCTTCATTTTAATTTATATCTTTTATCACAATATACATCCCAATTTTACAATATGTAATTTATAGAATTAAAATTTGTTAGTGATATAAACGATTTAATATCAACATTATGTGAGTTTTTGAAGTAATACTAATCATTTGAATTAACTTAATAATATAAGAAACTCAAAATAAAATCAAGTGAATTGAAATTTAATATAATTAATCATACAAAATAGTTTTAAAAAATAAAGTGATTTATTGAAGTGCAGTTGTAAGAAATTATAAAGATATGTAAAATTCATACTTATCTTTTATAGATTTTATGACATTATAATGATCATGTTATTAGTTTATATATACTAAAATTTTATAAATAAATTTTTGAATAAATAATTTGAATTGCAGACGCGCATTGTATTATCATCTAAAAAAAGAGGAGCGAAATTAGTGTAAAACTGAAATTATTTTGTGATATCTTAATTGATATTGTTACATACAAATTAAATAATTTTTTAATTTTTCTATCCAAATAAACATGAAAATAACTTTCTCAATATTTTCTTTATATGCATAATTTATATTATCTTATTTTTTAATAACTCAATCAAAATTCAAATATTTAATATATTATTAAAATATATTTGTTTTATTCCGCACATAGCATGGTTTAAAGTGCTAGTATATTATTACTTCAATACCCTATGTGATTATCAAACTCCAAAATTCTATTTCTTTATTATTACTTCAATACGCTACGTGTGGTTATCAAACTCCTAATTTCATCACTTAATATAACTACTGGAAAAACATTATGTCATAAAAATACTTTACAATTTTATGATTATTATAAATTAAGAGCTAAAAATTAAACTAGTATCTTTTTAAAAGTTATTATTAGTAGTAATTAATTTATTAAGTTGTTGAGTAGGTGTATTATTATCGTTTTAAATGGGTTGAAGGTTTGAATAGGGTTGTTTAGGAATGGGTGTTTTTATTTTACTATTTATAATAAAATTGATTTTTTAACTTTTTAATCGAAAAGGTAAAAAAAAAAAAGGAAAAAAAAAAGAAAAAAGAAAACTTTTGTGGTGGGCAATCAGGCCGTAAACGTTAATATATGTGGTGGGAAATTATGGTTGAACACAGGCAAGGGAAAGCATAATAAGGAAAATAAAGAGCAAAATAGAGAAGCAGAGAGAAGAGGAACTGGACGTATCGGAATTGGGCAATGGCGTGCTTGGAAGACTGCTAAAGGAAGAACAAGAACAAGAAAACTTATCCAACGAAGCAGTTGCAGATTTCATAATCAACCTTCTCTTCGCCGGAAACGAAACCACCGCCAAGACCATGCTCTTCGCTATTTATTTCCTCACTCACTGCCCAACGGCTCTTAATCAATTACGGGTACCATTCAAAAGTACAATTTATGTTTTCAATTTTCTTCTGCTTTATTTCTAAAAATTAATTACTTAATTCTTTTATTTCATCCATTATTTCTCACAATCAAGCCCCTATAGCTGTTCAAATCAATTTTTCGTTGTCTTTGATCGTTTCCCATGTTTTGGTGAAAAATAATCCATTATAAACGAATTAAAAAAACTACATTAATTTACTATATTTCTACCATGCATGCATGCTTGTGCCTTTATTTTGTTTTAATCTTCAGTGTCCAGTGTTCGTATCTATATCCATGTTTGTGCTTTATAAGTTATACATTGTCGATCTTCTAGGGTAATGGAATATAAGAATCTATTGATAGATAGATAGATAGATAGATAGATGTTAATGCAATGTGTTGCATGCAATTTCTAAATTCTAGGGGCTCTCACATATTAATTTATTGCGGTGAAAATAGGAGGAGCAAAAGGGACTAAGAAGTAAAAAGAGCCACTTTGAAGGGGAAGACATGCTAATAACATGGCAGGATTACAGAGAAATGTCTTTCACTCAATGCGTAAGTTACTTTTTTCTCTCTCATTCCCAGTTAATATTCTTATGGTGACCATATGCTTGTGTTCCAATCCAACTACTAAAATAATAACAGATCAAAATTACTTATTGACCGTGTATTTAGTAGCACGTTAATGCCCAATCAATAAAGAATAAAGATGATAATAATAGATCAAAAATAGAATTGTAAACGAGCCCACAGAATTGTTGCTTGCTTAAACTTGGCTTGAAATCTTAATAATGTTTAAAATCCCGAGCAAGGATTGCTTATCTTTGAGTGTTATTTTAAAAAACCATTAGGCTAGCCGACCAGTCGATTTAGCATATAGTTTGTGACAAAATAAAAGCATTTCGTGTATTTATGTCTTCTCTAGATTTTTATTTTTGTCGTTTGATCAAAATGTTTTAGTTATTCAGTTCAACTAGATTAGAGGAATTGAAAAAAGAAATATTACCAAAAGATGAAACAAAGTCATTAAACACGAAAGTAAACAAAAAGACAAATATGACTTATTGGGCTATTTTAGTTTTTTTTTTTTGTCTTTTTAAACTTTGTATTTTATTTTTCGCTCAATTTTTTACTTTCATGTATCGACGAGGGAATTCCAAAATCTAAAATTTTTGTTTTAGTGGTGATGTTTTGAATTAAAAATAAAAACAATTAATATAAAATAAGTTAAATAAACTATTATCAATTTTTAGGTACATTAATTTGATAAGTTATTGTCTCAAACAAAATGAATATTGGGGATTGAATCAAGATAAACAATCTAACCCACAAGCAGTTCAAGGTACACACAAGCCACAAAAAATATAAAACAAACAAGAAAACAATCACAATGATCCAACGCACAGATTTACATGGTTTAGCAAGTTATGCTTACGTTCACGGGTTCACACTTTTCACTATAAATTTTAGAAAATACAAGAATAGTGTTTAGGGGCAAAACTATATTAGAAAATTAGGTTAACACACTAAACAACTGCAACCCTACCAGCGTAAAAAATCACAATCTTGAACAAACCGATCAATCGGTCCCCAAACTGCTATACCGATCATCAATCTCAATCGATCTGTCCATAGATTCGTATTTGACTACTTTCGGTACTTTTAAAGATCGCTTGATCAGTCTTAAACCTATCGATCGGTCTGTCTCTGTAATAGATTTTCTTTACCTTTAAATAATTCCCCACTTTAAGTAAATCCACTTTTAGCCTTACGATACCCAAAAATCGTTGTTGCCTCAAGATTAACTAATCCTGTTGAGTTAGATAATGACATTAAATATAAGGTGGATATTAATTATTGACAGAATTCACGTCTCGCCAAGGGATTGATGATACCTTGTTAAGGAAGCTTATAAGTTTTGATTATACCAAACCCTACAAGTGAATTTTATAATGCTGCATATCAAATAAGTTAAGAAAAAAGTCTTAAGGAATAATTAAAGATGTCGATTAAATATAATTGTTAGGAATTTAATTTAATCGACGAGTATTTATAATCTTAATGTGAAGAAAATTATAAACATATAATAACAGAGGCTCAAATAATCAGTTTTGAGAATAAGGTCCAGAGTACAATTACAATTCTTTAGTGGTATAATTTGTAATTTTTGTTTTTAGAAAATTGCTTTTGGATTGAGGTGTGTTTTTCTAATTATATTAAAAACCTGAGTCTTATTTATTCCTTAAGTCCCTACTGTAACCTATTAATATGTCGTTATAACCTTGGCCGGCAAGATCAACAACATTCATTCAGTCTCCTTAGGGTTTCCACATGTTTGTGAGAACCAGAGAAAAAGGATAAGGCAGTCAAATAGGGTTTGAAGCATGAATGATCAAAGCTCACACTTTGTTCGTGTCTTAGGCATTCAGGAATACTGTAAAAGATCTGAGTGAAGAAAAGATTGTCAGTTTTTGCCGTGTTAATCTTCATATTCAAGTTCAAATGCAAAATATGATCAAACTAAAGGGATCACGCAGGTACAATCCCTATTCTGCCTTATAGGTATGCCAGGTTTTATTTTTTAGGGTTCGGGTATTGCTTTAGTTTAGCCCGTATGGATTTCGTCCTGTCGATTTCCCATCCATCCTGACAATTCAACGATGTGCAGTTTTTTATGTGCTATAGATCTTATACTACGCCACGTTTGATTCGATTCGTATGCACTGTCATTGGATCTTGGAATTCTAGTCCCTTCAAATGGTATCAGAGCGGTCTTTGATGCTGCATATGGGTTGAATCAAGTCAATGCTATCCATATCTGTTGATCTATGCATATGGGGTTCGGGTAGGTTAAAATTGTACTAACCTTTCTTTTACATCGTTCTAACATGGCTTTATAGTCATACATGAATGTATATTTGAATGCATGTAAATGTATGATGATGGTTTTTGGTTTTCACGACGTTTGAATCGTAGTAGAATCAATGTGAACTCCATTGGAGGAATAGGATCTTGTGTAATCTTCTCCCCTCAGTAGTTTTGGATGTGAACTCCTAATATAGAGGCTTAGGATCTATTGTTGTAATCTGCAGTAGGTTGAAGATGAAGATTTGGATGTGTTTTGGAGGCCTCGACATTATTTTCCAAGTGCATATAGAGTTCTAATGAGTTTAGAACTTCTTTGGTGGAAATGCTACGCTGTTAGGGTTCAAACCACAAAGTGTAGAAATCTCGATCCGTCTAAACGCCCCACCATCCATCCAGATGAAAATCATTCTGGAGAGATTTCGTCTAGACGCCTTAGCATCCGTCTGGATGGAAAAGGTTCTAGAGGAAAACCGTCCGGACGCCCTAGCGTTCGTCCGAGCAAAAATGCTATTGGTGCAAAATCGTTCGAAGGACAGACAACCCATCTGGACGGAATAGAGTAATATCCAGTTTTGGCCGAGCATCAAGCCAGGATATTTGTAGATTTTGACATGGATAAGGGTTTCGACATGAAAGAATGGTGCTTGGCTTCGAGAGTGCTTTCCCTCGACCCCACCAAGGGTGCTGCCCTCGAACCCCACCAGAGTGTGCCCTTAGGCCCCACCAAGGACACTACCCTTGGACCTTGCGACTTGATCGGACAGATTAAACCTCGTGCCACGTGGGCAAACAAGAATGCCTCGGGATCAAGAGGTGGCTCAGAAATTCTGGAACAACCATAGAAGCCGGATTAATCTATTTATTTATTGTTATATGCATGTTTATTATTATTTATGATCTTTTGTTGTAGATGTATGATTATGAACAATATGGACAACTATTGTTGTTGTATTCTTGACAAATGATTTAATTTAAATAAATTCATTTTTTCAAAATTCGTTAATATCTCAAGTTTTATTTTAAATTGATTTTTCATAAAAAATGAGAATTAAAAATTTTATTAGTTACACATATAACACGTAAAGATTGATTTTAACTGGAATATTTGTAACGTGTGATTTATTTCAAAATTATGAATTTGTTAAAATTAAACAGTTTTTATAACAATAAAAAATATTTTAAAAACTAAGTGGGTGAGGGAATTTATTCACATATAAATTCCACGATCTCCATCATTAGTTTGTAGGTGTTGTAATTAGTTTCATGTGTTGGCCTTAGGTGCCTTCCTCCCCATTGGACGAAATTAATTGCAATATCACTGATACAGACCTCCTTTAGAGAAAATTCTAAAAAATTATTTGTGTGGGTCACTTCTCCATCTAAAGAGATCATTGCAAATAAATTGATTTAGAATTAAGTGATGGTTTATACTTAACTATAAATAATAGTATTCTCTTAATCTGAGTCATTGCTATTATTTATATGATCAAAGTTATGTCAGTTATTTAATTTTACTTGGCACGATTTGTTGCCTTGCTAATAAAATTAATAAGAATTAGCCTATCTAGACGAATGATGAATAGTAGACGATATTTCCATCAAAGCACGCTGTACCAAGCTGTTGGTGAGTTCTTTTTAAAAATTGTAGAGGTAACCAAATTTTATTACTCATCATAATTATTAGTTATTAATTATGTTATTATAAGATATTAGCATGACTTTCAATCCTCTCGCAATAATACTCGAAGAGAACAAACTAACTGAACCATATTATATTGATTGGAAATGAAATTTGAATATTGTATTAACTGCCGAGAACTAAAGGTTCGTACTCACAGAGATGTGTTCACCTAAGACTGATGAGTGGGGCAACTAATGAGTAAGCCCGGCCTATCAGACACGGCAAACGGCTGATCAGATGGCGTGGTGCTACATTTTGATTTTCATGTCAAATGTATTGTAATATTTGCATCAATCAATATCCTATGCCTATGATATGATTATGAACCTCAAAGAGATATTTGGAGATTAAAATCGTGTAGCTAGGCAGGTGACTATGAAATCTCTAATAAACACAAGTATGACTGAAGGCACCCCAGTTAGGGATAATATTCTGAAGATAATTAGTCTTCTGAATGAACTGGAGATTCGTAGAGCTGAGATTGACGAAGAAACCTAAATTGATATCATACTCCAGTCGCTATTTAATAGCTTTATGCCATTCAACCTAAATTACAACATGAACAAACTCAATTTTTCCTTAGCAAAACTTCTTAATAAACTTCAAGTAGCTGATGGTGTTCTTAGGAAGCCAGTTAGTGCATTTGTTGCTGAAAAGGGTTTTACTTCTAAGCCGAAAGGCAAAAAGAAGAAAAAAATTCAAAAACAAAGTGGCTTGATTTTCAAGGCAACTAATGGGCCACAGACTTGTGTGAAAAAGCCAAAAGACATATGTTTTCACTACAACCAGACAGAGCATTAAAAGAAGCAATGTCCAATTTAACTTGGCACGCTGAATAATGCATGTAATTTTTGGTTACTGATTGTTGAAACATTTTTAGCAGTGTTATTTACCCGTACCTGGTGTGTAGATACGAGAGTCACTGATCATATCTGCAATTCATTGCAGAGGTTCCATAAAACTAGATAACTCAGTGATGGAGAGATTTACCTGTGCATATGCAATAATATAAGGATGACAGCAATTACAGAGGAAGATGTCACTCTCAGTTTTAGTAAAGATATGATTTTAATTTTAAAAAGTTGTCTTTATGTACATTTTAAAAGAAAAAATTTAATTTCAATTTCTAGATTGGTTAAATACGAATATTTTATTTATTTTAGTAACTCCATGGTTATTAATGATAATAGACGTTTTATCTATTCTGGTACATTAATGGATAATCTGTATGTTATTAATCCTATCTCTCCAACACTGCAACTCAATGAATTAAATAACACTTCTAATTTACCATGTAAGCGAAAAGAACTTTCTAAGATGAAGTAAACGTATTTTTGGTACTTACGCTTAGATCATATTAATCTAAAAAAATTTAATAAATCGGTTGAAAATGAAATTTTGAGTTTATTGGAAGTGAATGCACTTTTAGTTTGTAAATCCTGTTTAGAGGGAAACATGACCAGGAGGCCATTTTCTGTCAAAAGCTATAGAGCTAAAGAACTGTTGGAATTAGTTCATTATGATTTATGTAGACCCATGATTATTAGGGCTAGAGATGACTTTGATTAGTTTTTCACTTTTATTGACGATTACTCAATGTATGGATATATTTATTTGATGCACTGTAAGCGTAATGTATGCATTTTATTATTTATTTAATATTATCCATGTGTGTCTTTTATTCTATATAGTAGTTAATCTGGTGTGTAGAGTTTGGCTTACACTAAAAAGTCATGATTATCAATTCTTGTAGAATATAAGTTTACGGTTCACAATTTTTATAGAATTAGATACACCATCGGTATGGCTATAGCATAGTGTTTTAGTAGATCTGTCTTGATTATGGAGAATAATAATTATTTTGACAATTGTTCCGACTAATTGTGTTAGTACACTTTGTGTGTATTAAATAGGACCGCATTAGAATAACTAATTTTATGCTAACTATATAAATAAATTTACACCTTATAGTTATATGAGTCCTTATGCTCTTGATCTCAAAATAATTATTAGACACATATACATAATGTTTGTTATTTTAATTCATTAAAAGATGCGATCTTTTACCAGTTTATAATCTCGGTGAGTTGGATAACAACATTAAGTATATGGTGAAAATTAATTATTGATGGAATTCACATCCCGATAAGGGATTGATGATACCCCTTAAAGAAGTTTATAAGTTTTTTTATGACAAACTTTATATGTAGATTTTATAATATGGTATATCAAATAAGTTAAGCGGAAGGGTTTAAGAAATTATTAAAGGTCAATTAAATATAATTATCTGTAATTTAATTTAATTAACGAGTATCTGTAATTTTAACGTGGGGAGAATAATAAGTATTTAATAACTGGAGCTCGAATAATTGATTTTGAGAACGAGGTCGGGAATGCAATTACAATTCTTTAGTACTATGATTTGTAATTTATATTTTTAAATAATTACTTTTGAGTTGAAGTGAGTTTTTCTAATTACATTATAAACTCAAGTCTTATTTACTCTTTAGTCCTTCCTGTAACCTATTTATATCTCGTTATAACTCTGGTTGCCAAGAACAACAACATTCATTTAGTCTCCTTAGGATGGGCTTTTTCTGGTGGTCTTTTTGCGTCCGTTATTTTTGAAAAAGTATCTCAAACATCCAGCCAAATAATGCTTCAAAGATCGCCCAAAAAATAGTTCGAAAAAGTCCCAAAAATAGCTCCCGCACAGTGCCTTTTTGTGCACTGTTTGGCCTAGTTTCTTTTTTTTTTTTATGATTTTTGGATAGTATTTTAATGTGTGTTTACTGCTATTTTATACCTAAAATTTTTTCAAAAATAGTCCAAAAATAGCTCAAAAATCATCAAAATCGCCACCGAGCCGCCGCCGACAAAGCCACATGTGGTGAGCAGTTTTAATGATTTTTTTTGCTATTTTTGACTTATTTTTACTACTATTTTTAATGTATAAATATTGCAAAAAATCGCCGAAAAAACTGTTTAAAACCGATTAAAAACTTACTGTGATTTGTGGCCTGTAAAAACCCAAAACCACCGTCGGTAATGCTGCTGTTTTTTGTGTTCTTGGATATATTTAACATGTTCTTAAATAATCTAAACATATATTTAAAAATAAATTACTAGCTATTGCATCAATCATATGTTCCAAAAACTCACATTCGATCTATTACGGTCATCCCTCATGATTAAAAATAATAATTAATTATCATACAAACTCATTCAATCAAATATGAACAATAATACAACGATCATAAAATCTGAATTAGAACGCCTGTAAAATAATAGTTAGCACAATTATAAAATTACCCAACCTTGATAACCGTAAAAAAAACGGCTCTAATTCCAATTGTTGGAGCCAAAACTGTCAAGATTATTATTTTTGTAAACGATTTTTTTATAAAAATTAACTAGACGAGCAAACGCCAAAATGGGCTCCAAATAAAATTTTTCACATCAAACGATTAAAAATAAAACCTGTGCAATCAAAGTTAATTTAGAAGAATACCTATTACCGGTCAAATCTTCAACTACGTTTTTGTTCCCGAGTAAAAAGCTTCCGTCAGGCCGTCTACTGTATTCCCTTATACTATTCTTGAATGTAATGCGGGTTACAATCTATCAAGAACTCGTACCGACAGAATCTGGACAGTTTTAGTCTTGAAGATAAGTTATAAAACTGGTTCAGCCTACCTGCATATTTATAAAACTACAGTATGGACCTATAGAGTAATTATGAGTAAGACTTTCAGTGGAACACAGACACCCATCAGCAATTTCTATAATTAAGCAAATCTCATAGCGGTATCTACAATTATGAAAAATTAGCAACGATTTCTGTAATTTTTGTAAAACACTTTATTACAGTTCACACTGCTAAAGAAATATAATTACACTATAACTCATAATCTCAATACTATCTTGCATTAAGCTTCTGTTATTAAATGCTTATCATTTCTCCCCACGTTAAGATTTTCGCTACCTACTAATTAAATTTAATTACTAACAATTTAATTTAATCGGTATCTTGTAATTTTTTAAGCCCTTCCGCTTAATCTATTTGACCGCCGGATAATCAAATTCACCTGCAGGGTTTAGTTCAGTCAAAACTTATAAACTTCTTAAGAGAGTATCGTCAATCCCGATATTTCGAGACGTAAATTCCGTCAATAATTAATAATCACTATATAAATAATACCGTTATCTAACTCATTGGAAATATAGACCCATATAAGATTGCACCCTCTAATGAATCAAAACAACGAATATTAAATGTACACAAATTAATAATTATTTTGGGATTAATAGTATAAGCATTATTCATAATAACCTTGGGATATAAATTAATTTATATAGTCAGTATAAAATTAATTATCCCAATATATCCCGTTCAATACACACAAAGTGTACTAGCACAGAGAGCTGGAATAATAAACAACGCTATTATCTGTTTTTCGTATTTAAAATAGGCCTACTAAAACTATGTGCTATAGTCGTATTGATAGTATGTCCATTTCTATCTAAACTTTGAACATAAAACTTATGTTCTGTAAGAACCTAAAGTCTGATCTTCTGTGTGCAAGCCGTACTCTACACACCATATTAGATATTATATAGAATAAAAGACATCTATGCATAATATTTCAAGAAATGATACACATATATTGCTCATAAGGATTCTCATGAAATGAAAAATTAATTTTATTAAAAATAAAATTAAATACTAAAAATATAATTTTTAGTATATAATTTTGTTCGTGTATTCGGCGTTCGGGAAAACAATGAAGATCTGGGTGGAGAAAAGATTGTCAATTTTCTATCGTGTTGATCTTTAGATTCAAGTTTAAGTACTAAAACGTGATCAAACCAGAGGGATCACATAGATACAATTCCTATTTTGCCTTGTGGATGTACTGGGTTTTAGTTTTCGAGGTTCGGGTATTTTTTTAGTTTATCCTGCATTCTGTTTGTACGGTTTTCCATCCATCCGAACAGTTCGGCGCTGTGTAATTTTTTTGTGCTACAAATCCTATGGTGTGCCACATTTGATTCGATTCGTATGCACCGTCATGAGATCTTGGAATTTTGATCCCTTTTCTATATACAAGAGGAGTATCAAATTGGGCATGGCAAACTATTTAATATAACAACAACGATCTCCATGATATCTACTGAACCCCGTATCTATCATGAAGCTGTCAAATCTATTGTACCACTGCTTGAGTGCCTGTTTTAGCCCATGCTGACTTTTCTTCAGTTTACATACCACCTCATATTTTCCTTTGACTAAGTAACATTGTGGCTGGAGCATGTAGATTTCCACCTCCAAGTCCAAATGAAGAAATGTTGTATTGACATCTAGGTGCCCCAGATGCAAGTCTTCTGTAGCCACAATGCTCAGTACTGCTTCGATGGAAGAAATCTTCACAACCCGTGAAACCCCTTGACTACCAGCCTTACCTTGTATCGCTTGCTTCCATTAGATTCTTCCTTTAGCTTGTAAAATTACTTGTTTTGCTGTGCTAACTTTTCCTTGGGCAACTATACCAAGTTCCAAGTCTAGTTTTATGATAGAGACTTCATCTCATCATTCATGGCATGCTCCTACTCACTCTTTGCCTCAACATACAAAGCTTCTTTTAAGTATTTTAGCTCACTACTATCAATCAATAACAAATAATGCAATGAAGGTGAATAGCGAACTGTAGGCCTACTGATTCTGGTATACCTCATGAGAATGGAAGTCTGTGGTTCTGCCTATAGAGCAGGCTATGTTAGACAGCCCCTCAAACTCAACATAGTTTGACTCATCTACAGTCTCACCTTTTTAATCCTATCTATTTTTGAACAAAACATACTCGTTGAACACTACGTCCATGCTTCTGACAGTTTTCCTTTTTTTTGGAACTCATAACCTATACTGGTAGCTATCAGCACCATAGCCAGCAAATATGCACTTTCGAGACTTGGGGTCAAGCTTGGCCTTGTTCTCTAGCTCAATATGAACATAGGTTGTGCATCGAGAAATGCATAAATGAGAAAGTTTTACTTCTTTCTCGATCCACACTTTCTCTGGTAATCCCCAGTTTAATGCAACTGAAGGTCCTTTGTTGATCAAATATGGTGTTCTCTTCACCGCATCTGCCTAAAACTATTTTTGCAACCCGGTATGTAACCTCATACTCATGGAATGTTCCATGATCGTCCTGTTCAATCATCTTGCCACTCTGTTCTACCTCGGTTTCATTGAGATAGTCTTTAACCTTATGATCCCATTTACTACACATTAATCTTCAAACTCCATGTTGTAGTACTCACCGCTATTATCAGACTTCAGACATTTCAGTTTCTGATCCATCTCATTATTAACTAGGGCCTTCCAATTCTTGAATATGTCAAACACATCTGACTTGTTCTTACAAAGTAAACCCACAGTTTTCTTGCAGTAGCAACATCAATGAAAGCAACGAAATACCGTGAGCCGCCAACGAAGGTACCTAAGACGGTTCTCATACATCAGTATGAACCAACTCTAGCCGTTCTAATTTTGGAGTACTTGCTTCCTTTGTAAAGTTGACTTTCTTTTGTTTTTCGAAGACACAATTTTCACAGAATTCCTAATCAACTCACTTAATTCCAAGTAGCTTCCCTTTTTGAACCATTACTTTCATTCCCTTCTCACTCATATGACCGAGTCATCTACATCATTTACCAGCGTCAACCCTGGATATTGCCACTAATATCCTGTTGTAAGAACTAGAGGATACATAAAAGGTACCCTTCTTTTGGTCTCAGGCCAAAACCAATGACCTTTTACTCATCTTCCAGGAATCTCCTCCACAATGACGTCATAATCGTTGATTCTGCCAGCTAACCTACTGAGATTAAGTTCGTCGTTAGACTAGGTACATTTTTAACATCCTTTAGCTTCAATACTGTATCATTGGCCTATGTGATCTGCCCCTTACCCTTTCCAACTATGTTGCAAGCTTCCTCATCTCCCCGGTATACTTTCTCAAAATTTCTTTTCACATAACTGTGAAGTATATCCATGTGAGAAGTAGTATGGAATGATGCTCCTGAATCAACAATCTAAGATTCAATTTTGGAATCTAAAGCACAAATCAAAGCATCTATGTTTCTTCATATGTAATGTTTACCGAAGCCTTGCCCCTTTAATTTGCGTCGTTCTATTGTTTTCTTGGAACCTTAAAGTCTTTCTTGAAGTGACCCTTCTGTCCATAATTCCAACGGCCACCATATTTTTGATTGCCACCCCACGACTGTGATCTTTCCCACGACTTGAATCTATGATTCCCCTAGCCTTTTGATTTTTTCTATCATTCTTTCTTCCTCTCCCTTCGGCATTCAAAGCTAATCCTGATGTTGACTCTTCACTCGCTGTTCTTTTGCGTGATTTCTCTCCTAGAATAAACTTGACAACATTCTCCAGTTTCAACTTTGCTAATCTCGAGGAGTTATTCACTGCCACAACCAAGCCGTTTTAACTTTCTGGCAAGCTGGACCAGAGAGCTAGGGTAACTGGAAGAAGAGAGGGTATTTGGTGGTGAACGTGAGGAATTCTAATTGGTAAAATTTTTGTTCAAGTGGTAATTTTTTTAATTAAAAATAAAAAAATAATAATATAAAATAAGCCAATAAACTATTATCCATTTTTAGGTACATTAATTCAATAAGCTGTTATCTCATACCAAGTGAGGAGTGAGGACCCAGATTCTTCATTATGAACTTGTAATTAACACAAACATCACCTAATTGAACATTTAAACACCAAGTCATAAAATTGGCACATGAAAATAGTGCTTGCCAAATTTTTTTGAATATGTGGTGTTATTATTGTTATTTTTAACTCAATTACAGCTGTCATTTTTAGCTAAATATATTAATCTCCCAAACTAGATTTTGCTTGGGTCATTTATTTACAGTAAGGAGACAATTATAACTTTGTGAAGATTGATAAATATGAATGAGGCATTATGGTACAAAATTAATGTATACAGGTTATCGATGAAACGCTTCGACTAGGGGGTATTGCGATTTGGTTAATGAGGGAGGCAAAAGAAGACATTGAATATCAAGGTACATAATACACTTGTCTCTATGTATTCTTGTATGTTGTAGCATTTTTTTGGTTCTGCAAAAAATATTTGATGTGAAAAGTATTCTTTTTAAATATATTTTTTTGAAATTTTTTTTTAATTACAACTCTAAAAATAATGGTGTATGTTAGCGGTTGTGATAATATTAGCATAGGCAGTGTCTAAAATTAAATAACGGAAAGTATCTATACTGAAAACAATTACCAAAATTAATTAGCGGATTTCTCCGTCACGTTCATACTTTAAATGCATTGGATGTGTTCTAACCGACAAAAAATTGGTAACTATAGTTGAAAGTTTGTTTATTTTTAATTTTTTTTTTACGTTTTTAATCAAAATAAATTTATTTGAATTGATAATAAGTAGTTTGATAAATTAATTTTTAAGCTAGCATTTGAAAGTAAATTAATTGGTTAAAAAGTTTTTTTTTTTTATTGTTTAATTTAGACATTATCAAGTTTCTGTATAGTTAATCACATATATATATATATATGAAATGGTAATAAATACATTATTAAGTATGTTATTATTGTCTTTTAGAAGAAGGTAAGAGTTTAAATGAGTTATTCTATAAATTAGGCCTCGTTTGGCAGCCCGGCCTAAAGCAGAGTTTTTTGTTTTTTTGCTCAAAGCTAAACAGCTATTAAATAAGATTTTTTCCGTTTTGTTTATTTATTTTGTTGTCTTTTATCCTCTATGCGTTTTTGCATAAAAAAACTTTTATATACTTTTTAGAAATTTCAGAATTGTTATTGTACACATCTGTTTTTTATAAAAATTATATATTTTTAAAATTTATTCATCGAAATCTAGCAAACAAGATACATACTAAATATAAAATTATGTAAAAATAAAATTTTATGCCTTTTGGCTTAAACTTTAAGCCAAAGTTTTTTTGACTTATTGCTTTTTAGATTAAACTCACCCTTATAATTCAGGAAACAAACTTTTTACTTATTTAGTTTAGAGTGATTTTAAATAAAAAATTTGACTTAAAACTAAGTTGTCAAATGAGGCCTTAAGTGTTTTGATTTTTAACTTTTTACTTTTTCAAGTTTTTCTTTATGCTAAATAATCTATATTAACCCTCTAAGTTGTCAACCGGGGGGGGGGATGATGCCCCTTTAAAACTCCACTAAAATGATGTGTAATAAGAAGTGCTTACTTCTTTTCTCTCAAATCAAAGTACCCATTAAAATTTTAGATTTAAAATATCGAACTTCACTTTCAATATACGAAATCTAATATCTAAGTGACAATAGATACTTATAAGCCGATTTTAAGAGGAAATGGTCAAATTTCCCGACGCATGCAACAAAAAATTCAATATAACATTTTATCATTTTTAATTCTAAGTAAAATGAACACTCGTGTATGAAGAATTTTTCCAACTATATATTCACGAAAGTTTCAAACAATGTGAAAATTTTTATTGGTATGAAAATTTTCTTAAGATTTGTAAAATTTTCAACCGAGATTTTTCATATATACTTCAATGTAGAGTATGGAAAACAAATCTTATGTATAAGAAAATTTGATAATCTTATTATGGATGTTCCTAAATACAATACTATTAATGTTTTGTTTTCACCATAATGCAAACTTTGGTGAAGTGCTTGAGAAATTTCTCATGTATGAACACTTACGTATTTAACAAGTAGATTACATCAATATTTATTATTATTATTTTAAAAATGAGAAATATAAAAATTCTAGTTTTTAAAAAATTTAGTAATATGAGAATTTTTTCAATTTTTAAGAAATTTCTCACTTTTATAATGCAAAGTATGAGAAATTTCTTTCACATTTGTTCCTTTTACTTATTTTATCTTAGTTTTGAGTAAGATGAGCACACTTATATGAGAAAGATTTTAATGCTTATAAAAAATTTAAAACTATGAGAAATCTCTCAATCTTTACATTAAAGACAAAATATGAGAAATTTTTCATGCCTTTGATGCATAACATGAATTTCTCACACATTCTTTTAATTTTATTGTTCTTAGTTTTGACTAACATGAGCTAACTGTTGGGAGATAATCCAACGCTATAAATATATACATGCTCGGTGATCTAGAAAATACATCTTTATTAACTTTTAACAATTACAATAATTTGAAATTACAGAAAAATAAAATGACATAAACAACATGAATAGAACTTGTAAACCGAGTCCTGCAATCGCAGTTTCCTTAAGAATGATTCGCCGCCTACCGAGAGTGTTGTAGGTATTCCACC